>NNCF01133463.1:0-21177 GCA_002313205.1 Laupala kohalensis | reverse complement strand
GTCACGTGATCAGCAAATAACCACGCCTTCGCCACCACCGTGCAAACACTCCTTTGGGTCACCCCTTTGGCTTCTAGGAACGCAGAGACTGCGTCGTAGAGGACGAACCGCCATGAGCGTCACCTAGGCGCTTCGCAAACACCCTTTTCGTTGTTCTATATTCGGCACGTACTACATTCATTACTTCGTAGAATTCTTCTTTTCTTTAGGTACACCTAAATTCCAGTGGGTCAACGTCGCCGGCCGCATTCTCCGAATACACTTGTACTTACCTTCCTTAAAAGTGAAAGGTGTTCGTTCAAACAATACCTCAATAACTGAAGAGGCTTAGGGTGGGTCCCAAGCTCGTCGCACGTCCGTCTTAGCGCCAACCGGCCACTTATTGTAAGATTCTTAAAAGCATCTGGCTTGGAAAATGCAAAGAAATATTAATATTTCACAAATTAATGGAATGTCCTTGCGCCGACGTTACAGCTTTATATACAGTACCGTGCAGCTCTGAGCATCAGTCCCGCGCCGACGGCCTTGTACCTGACATCGATTGACATCGATTCTGACACAGGTATGTGCCCACTATTGTGTTAAAGACTGTTATGCGAGTGAGTTAAGCCGTGAAGCAATGCAAAAGTGTTTTTATAAAATGCACAACCTTTATAGATAAAGTTTGCTGAAACTGAGAAGTAGTCAATACCCTTAACACCTATTGCTCTCCTCATCAAGTGGAATTCTGCTTGCTATTATGAAGAATGAAAATGAAGTCTGTTATGTGTTTGGGTGAATGAGGAGAGGTTTATATTACTGGAATCCATTCATATTTTTTAGTTGAAGTGTTTTTATCGAAAGATTGTTTTGCAATACATTTGTAGAATATTTGGCAGGACGACGCCGTAGCGTAGGGCCTAACGCAATCGCCTTTTACCTCTGGGGACGCCGGTTCAAACCCGGTCCGATCCAAGTAGAATCCGAGGTTGTGGACGGAGCGATGTTCGCGGTAGGTTTTCTCAGGGTTCTCCTGTTTTCCCTGCCTATCATTCCACCACAACATTCACTCATAATCATTCTCCCCATGTCATTCTTAATTACCGCTTCTTTACTCTTTCATTACTCTTCTTTAGCAGATCTTTTATCTTACACATTTTATCAGCATAGTCCCTAAAAAGTATACTTTTTTCTCTCTTTACTGTGGACAACTCCGGATGTTGTAGTTCCAATCTCGTATTAACCCTAATATATTCGTTCTTCATTATACAGGGGACAGTTCCACAATATGGACTCAGCATTTTTTATCTGCTCTTCCGCACATTCACCTTAATTCTTCCTCTTTATTCGTTTCAGATAATTCTTAAAATTACTATGTCCCGTTATCATCTCCAATACCTTATTTTACTTCTTGATTTCTCGTGGTAGTCGCGTTTGGTATGAATTTATAAACACGTCTGCCGTTTTTGTCCGTGTTCCACCTTCTTTTCTGTGCTTTCATCACACTTCTCGTGATCTCCCCTTTACCTTTTTTGTCATCTTACCTAATATTTCACTGTTAATGTGCTCTTGTCCTTCTTGTTTCAGCCAAAACCTTAATCGTAGTTTATGCAAATGTATGTGGAGGGACACCAAATACAACTTTAACTATTAGCACAAATACACTCGCGTAACACACATTCAGATGTATTGGACGTGTTCTTTGAACCTCATGAATAGTTCTCTCTATATGTACATTGGTCCATCTGTGAACCCAGATTCTCACACATTAGACTATTATTGGCCGGGCGCTAGTAAATGTTTCTGTGATAGTTTCGTTCGTTGTACCTCACTGGTCTGAGAGTATAATATATTTTTCTTATCTTTCCTATTGTACATTGATAGTGTTCATGAAAATTTTCCTTTTCGGTAAAAATGATGCCTAAATATTTTACTGTCCTTTAATTTTAACAATACAGACATAATTTTACTCCTGGATATCTTCTTCTTTCGCTATTGTTTCCAAAGAACATTCCAGTTGTCTTCTTACCGACGCATTCAATCCTCATCTTCATTTTCACACACTTTTAATGTCGCATCCCCTTTGTTTTCGTTTCTTTCTATCTCCGTACACTGCCGGACAGGTATTATCTTCATGAGCAACAGTAGCAATATTATTCCTTTCTAGCTTGAAGAGATACTCATGGATTAATATGTTCAAAAAAAGTGTCGCGATGCTTCACCCTAGCGGACACCCTTTTTTTCTTTAATAATCTTTTTATTCCAATTCTCGACACGGTGTGTATATCTGAGAAATATGATTGTGCTAACATGATAGTGCAATGTTTCTTCTGTTCCTTTCGCTGAGCGGAAGCCAATTCTTTTACTTGAAAATTTCCCATTATTCTCAATGTACTCGTAAAAGCTTTTGTTTCATCCATTTGTCCAGTACCCTACCTTGTGTTGGAAGAATCGTTATCAATCTATAAGATATGTCATTTTCACCCTGGCTCTCGCTTCTCCATACTCGCAACTCTCTAATTTTTGATTGGACGCAATCATTTTCAATATCCTTTTTGAATATTTTAAGATATATATTTCATAACCCTTGAAAGAGGCTTTCATTTCATGAATATTTTTTTCGAAGTCAGGCGATATTCTTTGTGCTGATCCATTAAATTATTATTGTCATCTAATTCATCCACTTTTACAGATCGTGATTTCCATGCTAGCTCGTCCATATTGTTTGACACCTTTTCTAAAATTTCCTCTCCCTGGTCTTTCTAGTTCCTTTTTAGGGTTCCGTCCTCACGCCATATATTATACTGCTGTAATATCTAATCCATTCAATCCAGATCTCTCCCCATGCGATTTCCATATTTTTGGATCCCTGAAGAAAGACGTTCGTGGTCGTCGATTTTCTTCGGATAAAGAGGTGCACGTCTGGGTACAATTATAGTTCCAAATGTAGCAGAAGCTACATGTTCCGATTAACAGTAATTGCTATTAACAATGCTAACTAACTATGAACAGTGATAACTAAAGGAATTATATCTAATATAATTTGAATATGAATATAACCTCCCGTCCGTAAAAGACCAGAATATTTATTAAGAACCAAGTGACTAACAATCAAGAATGTTCTGGTTACTTGAATTTGCCCAGACAAATGACTAACATAGTGCACAGGACTACAATGTGAAAACACGAACAAAAGTTGCAAATTCAGAACAAATGGAGAAATACGCCAACTTCCACCAATCACAAAATTTAATACATGTGTTGGTAACTTAGGCGACACCACTTGTTACATAGTGAACAAGACGACACAACAGTGAGCTCTCGACCCGAGCACATCGCATTCCGATCGCTCTCAATACTAACATGTGTTACGTGCGTCTGACAGATCTCTTGCGTCTCAGTATTAACAACTCACAACAGTACCGTCAGCTCTTTACTATTCTAAATGCTAATAACAAACTTAGTGAACTGAAGTAAACATAACTTTAATTGACAATTCTACAACTGTGTATTTACTACCAGTTCGATAACAATTAAATTCAGTGCTTCATCTCCAGAAGAACTTGTGACCACAGTGCTAAGTGCGGTCCACACAACAGTGCCAAGTGAATTCAACTAGCTGTGAGTAATAAATAAACTGACACATTGTAGGGTCAGGAGTTGTTCATAACACTCTAAACCTTCGCTCTAAATCTCTAAATATGAAATCTTCCTCATTTGTTATAAATTCAGTATTTATTACACAATTGGATGCTTCATTCTTTTGATATGTTTGGCAACTAATGAAGTGTTTCTATTTTCTTATATTGTATGTTTTCTTCTCACGTATTTGTTTCCACACTGTCTAAGTGATACACTTATGTTTGATCCAATTGTTTCATTGTACATGTATATTAACAGACACAGTGTTTCTTATACTCGAATATGTTTGTATTCTTAACTATCTACATGATTTCTTTACAAATCATCAATTGTTTATTAACTTGTTGTTTCACATTAATCTCATTCTTCTAAAACTTAATACTTTTATCAAGGAATATTTGTGTACTGATTCCTCTTAAAGTATAAACTTACAACTGCAATAAACATGTCAATGTTATTAATAATACTGAACTTGACTATTTATTTACTTGTAGTTAGTCAATTAATTAACGTTTTAGTTTACCATGTTACGTCGAATGAAAATGGGAGACGGGACCGGGGATCGAACCCGGGACCTTGAGCTTTGCGCGCTCATGCGCCTACCGACTGCGCCATCCCGCTCGCCACCCGTGCCCGTCTACCATTCTCATTCAACTTGTGAAACCCAAAGACCTCTGAGGTGGCCTCGTAGAGACTAAACTCCTCATCTGAGGCGACTNACAAGTTGAATGAGAATGGTAGACGGGCACGGGTGGCGAGCGGGATGGCGCAGTCGGTAGGCGCATGAGCGCGCAAAGCTCAAGGTCCCGGGTTCGATCCCCGGTCCCGTCTCCCATTTTCATTCGACGTAACATGATTAATCTGTTACCTGGCGGTGAGGTTCACCGCAATCTAAGAGATTTCTATGTTTTAGTTTACGTTAATATTGGTCTTATTTTGTATTTTATTTTGAAGGGGTAAAATTGATCAGCATTGAACATGCATTAATTACCTTCAAGTTTAGAATTTTACTTGTTAAAGAATTCAACATTGCTTTGTACCTCGACGGAATAGATAGATAACCGCAAACATTTTTATGAAAACATTGACCGTCTTGTCTCATAGTGGGATAAATGTATTAGCAGTTATGGTGATTACTTCTGTTAATAAACTGTTTACTCATATTTTTTAATCTGTCTCATTTTCATTTGACACTCACATGATAATGAGAGGGGATAGGGTTATTTTAAACAAACATGAACAAGAAGGGCAAAGGAAGGAAGAATTTAGAAAAGCTGATAGAAAAATTGTTAAAAGGATGGCAGCGAAGATGGAACAAAAAGGGTGACATGGAGGTACAGTACTGAAAACTAAAATCGCCCGTCGAAAATATTCTAAGTCCCGCGCTCTTAGCAGTTTTGTTACGTTTGCAACGCCACTCCCCTGCGGCGGGGACGACCTCTGTTCGACAAATCTTAGGCAAACTTGAACTTCTTCCATATTTGTCAGGCCAATAGAAGACTAGTACTGGTGAATACATCCTTTTAAGTCGTAAGGGGAGAAAATGTTTTATTACGCCGCTATTAAAGGAATATATCGTAATTTTTTATTATACACGTCTTGGACTTTGATTTGTTTCTTACTGTAACCATTGTTTTTATCATAGAATTTGGATATCATTGCAAGATATCGTGTGGACTTTTTAAAATTCCAATAAGGAATTACATATAAATATTCCTATAATTTCTGAACCTTATACAGTGGCGTAAAGAACTTGAAGCTCATTGGCATAAAGTGATGTGTATTGTCTATCGTATTGATAATGCCAAATGGTTAACAATTGTAGACTTTAGATAAGAAGAATTTGCCATCGTACTTGTTAAACATTGTGAAGTCATATTTCGAAAATCGTACTATGGTCCTGGATATTTGCGGTGAGCGAATAGAGAAGACCATTGGATATCCTCAGGGATCAGCCAGCGGACCGATCTACTGGAATATAGTGATGGGTCGTGTGCTATGGGATTTGAAATGGGGGCGTGGAATTGATAGCGTACACCGATGATTTAACGGCTATAGTCTTTGCTAATTCGCGAAACCAACTGGAACGAAACGTGCAGAAGACTTTGGACGATTGTGCAATGGTTTGTATATAATATGAATTGTCATTGTCGTAAGACAAAACACGGATAATGTGGTTCGGGCATGCGAAGGAAAACAGACGAGATTTTATAGTGAAACTGAGTGGTCGAAAAGTACAGATATTGCGAAAGAACCGATATTTAGGAGTTATACGCGACGATGCTGACGTAATGAACACCTGTCATATGTGTCGCACAGAGTGCGTGTCATATTATACAGCATGCTTCGTGTAGGCATTCATATTTACAATATTAACCGATGAGATGAGAAAATATTGTATACAGGCGCGCTTCGGCAAGCAATTTCGCATGGGATTTTTTGAGGGGCTTTACGTCTCGTCGACATCGAGGTCATTAGAGCTCTAAAATTCTGTACAGGTAGGGAAAATGCTGTTACGTACTTAGGAGAGCCAATATGACTCTCCCCGCTTGTGGGACTCGCCGAATGACTCAACCATACCCACTAAAACCCTCCTGAATCACATTATGTCAAAACATATCTCAAAACATTACATATGCATTACATAAAAAAGAATGAAAGAGGAAAATGAAAGAAACCCTAGCCCTCGCAACCTAATAGCGTCGGGATCGAAAAGAACAATAGGCGACCAAGGAAGGTCAGGGAAGAGAAAGGAAGGAGCCTAGCATTAGTAAGTGGAAGTAATGCCAGACTCAGCTCGGGGCCCCGTGTTTGCCAAACACGTACTTACTAGATGTAAGTCCCCTGGGGGTTCGCATGGGTGTGTGGCTCGGGGAATAGGATAGTGAATGTTACTTTCGAGAAGAGACTCCGGGTCATAGAAAGGCATTGTTTGCTGCGAATATCTGGTTGTTACTGAACAGTCTCCACTACGGCGATGAATGTACTATTAGGGATACTGCCTATTGATTTACATTTGCAGAAGGTTAGATGTCGGAGTAAGTTAGTGCGGAATGGCGAGGTACTACTGAATGAGACAAAAATACGATGCGGTGAAAAACATAAAGGAAAAGAATAAACGAACTTCCTAGTTTGGGCCTGGCAAATATGATGGGACAGAGGAGACACCGGACGAGAAACGTATGCATACATCCCGAAAGTAGATTTTGTGTGGAAAAATAGGAAATGGTTTGACCCGCCAAGGGTTGTGATGGAATATTGGACAGGCCACGGTGAATTTGCATTTTACTACATACGTTTCGGGAAGATAGACGATAAGATGTGTGGCTGTGGACTATATGTTGAAACACCAACGCATATGCTATGGGACTGTCTCTATTACGCTCAGGATAGAGCTTCTTACATACATGAAATGGGCACCATCGATATGATAAATACCGTGAGCAAGGAACAAATAATAAATAATGAAGTAAAATACCGGGTATTCGAAGAGTTTGTGTGTAAAATAGGTGCGTTAAGAATTGTATATCGGAGATAATAGAGACAACACATGCTTCCTCGAACGACTAGGGCTACGCGACAAGGGCAGCAGAGATGTGCAGCATTGCAGAATGAAGTGGAGACAAGTGACTAAGTGGAGAAAAAGATATGATCTTGGAAAGAGAACATTTTGGTTGTATTCTATAAAACAAATTATTGTGCATGTGCGACATAAAATAATGTATCGTGTCGTTAATGTCGAGAGATGAAGACACGACAAAAAATAAGTAAATGAAAAAAGTCACATCCCTCATTCACATGAAAAGGGAAGAACTCAGGACAGTGACAGGACTAATCACTGGACGCGGTCATTTCCTGAAACACCTGGAAACGGTAGGACTGTTTAAAGGAGACGAAATCTGTTGTTTGTGCTGGGTGTCTGAAGAAACTGCCCGTCACGTTATCCTGGTCTGTGAGGACCAAGAGGCGAGAAGAAAAACGATTTTTGGAGACTACACCAGACAAAACTTTGATCCTGACATTGGCAGGATGGTTCTCTCCCTAGTTAAGGGCACAGTGATAGGACGCCGTTACAAGGACTTCGAGGGCTTCACAATGGTTTCTTCATAGCCTACGTGCCCAGGCCAATCTGAACCTGTCTACAAGCCTTCTAAACTAAACTATGCAATTTGTGCGATTAGCGAGCCCGTAAATGGGCTCACTATTTCCACGAGTTATGTCAATTGTGAGTGCACAGTGGTGCGATTATTTGTATGAATTGTGTCAATAGCGATATACCATGGCAGGTAGCGAACCAGACAATGGCGCGGTCTAGCCGCTGTTGGTTGCACGAGTTGTGGTCAACGCGACATACTGCGTGGCAGTTAGCAAGCTAGCCATGTTAGAACAGGAAACAGGGAAGCTTCCCTATGATAAAGTCGGATTTTTTTAAAAAATAGTAGGGAGTAGTATCATGCAAGATTAAGCGAAACGATTTAACGTACAGTTTGAAACCAAAATGAAATCCTGTGATATGTAGTCTGCCACGAAATTCAACATGACTGAAATAGACTTAGGTTAGAAAACGTGACATAAAACCTCCAGTGGAATTTCAGTTACTAGAGAAATTCACATTGTACACATTTGAATACTTAGAATCAAGGGATTAAGAAAGTCTTACATTAAAAGAAAAGAAAACTCAAAAATTTTGTACTCGGAAATAAGACCACTTTATATCGTCTTTTTTGTCCTTAAATACATGAGTCTTCCTAGCTGCCACGCTGTGCCACAACTCGTACAGAATATCGTACCTAGACGCGCCACTGTGCGCTCACAATTGGCACAAGTTGTGGAAATAGTGAGCCCATTTATTTCGCTATTTCCACAACTTGTGCAAATATTGTCAGCCGTATTATTCACTTGCTCGGGACGCTATTGTTCTTTCTGCATCGAGCGTGTGGAATGAACATTACCTTGTGTCTTAGCTTGTGATATTAACTTGTATTTCTTTACAGCAAATAGTTGCTTTAGTGACAACTATTAATACGTATTTGGATATTACTTAAATTACACAAATTGTTGGCAGTTTGTGTTAGGTAGCCATATTGCATAATTTTCGGCAAAGTTAAATGATTTTCAGTATAGTCATCGAGGGTATATTTCTGAAAGTTTCAGTATCCAGTGATAAATTCCGTTTTTTAATTTATGGCATATAATATCTTCTATGTTCCACAGCTTATTTGCTACACATTCATAAATAACCCTCCCTTTTTAGCTACTATGCAGGGGTAATCCAGGAAATTTTTTAAATCTTAGCTTCTTGAAAATGCAATTTCAGACATTCCTATACGTAAATGTGTTAACTTAAATTGCAGTTTTCATAAATAACCTTTAAAAATTACGTTTTTCAAATAATTCGTGTTTTTATCCAAATGTTTTCTTTGGGTGTTCCTGATAACAGGCCTATACAATGCTTCAGATTTACTTTATATAATTTCAAAGGTAACTCACATGAAATCAAAAACGATTCGGCGATCTATCTTAAACGTGTGAAATTAATTTGGTATTAACAATGAGAATGAAAGTGGTAATATTGAATTATAATGATGGATATAAAAAATAAAGTATGATTTTTTACCAAAGTTGAGGGCACAGAAAACATGACAATTTAATTTTTAATGAAAAACTTGGAGTCAAGGGTTCATGTCATAATTATTTTTCTGATCATTCAAGAAACATACAATGTTATTGTTACACAATTTATAAGAGAACCAATAAAACATTTTCAACATTAAATTTTTGCAATAATAAAATTCCATTATTCCAATTACAAATTATTTACTTTCTTTTATTTATAATAGTTTTTTCCAATTATCATTCTATAGTAAATTTTATCTCAGCAATTTTGACATATATTGCTCAAAACTCACTGGTGTGAGAGTATACTAGTAACTGTGAAATATTGCAGCTCTACACTCTTTTTCCTATGTAGGAGTGGAAAATAAGTCATGTTTGTCCTATGAAGTCATCTTTTAACACAGATTTAGTTCATTGTGTTGGTTTCAATGGGTATATTGAATTTCTTTCAAAGTAAAAAATACTTCCTTTTATTATTACCATTTCTATCTTCTTTTTTTTAGGGGGAAGGGGTGCACATGCCCCCTGCACAAACATGACTTACTTCACTTTTACAGATAGCCCCCAGCCCCTTGCCCACTCGGATCCACTACTACTAGTAACCCATCTAATTTGCCAAGTGTAAACAATTTTCTGTTTTTTGTTTGTATATTTTTAACCCTTACTATAATATTATCATCAATTTTGACTTTTTCTGCTTCACTCAAAAAAATATCTGAGCCATTTTCAATGTGTACATCTGTCATTCCATGTCAAATCACTTAAATACATTTTTCTTCATACTTCATAATTTGATTTTAATTTTTTTTTCCAATTTCCGTAGACAAATTTAGAAGAAGAAAAATCAGTAGCTCTCAAAACTGCTTCTGCAAAAAAAATTCTCAATGTATGAGAAAATAGCCTACAAACCGTTTTGAACAATATACATTTTAATTAAACACAAATGAACGTAATTAATGAACATTACTTTAATATTCATAATTACAGAGCACAGCAATAATAAATCTTTTGTAAACAGTGTTCATGTGGTTCAAAATTTAATGACAACCCTTCATGTAACGGTCTGTATAAGAACCCTTTCTATAAAATTTCATATTTATTTTTTAGTCCAAGTCATATGAATAACTATCAGCATTCATTTCTAAAGTGCATTTTATCATTTGATTTTGCATGTTGAGAGTAACTCAATTAAACTTTTATTGTAGTGACTCCATTTCAGACTCCTGAAGTATTTATCTACATTCCTCATTTCGAATACGAATAAATTAAAAAAGGGTATTAAATTAAAAATACATTATTGTGAATAATTTCAAAAGATCATTAAAATAACATTTAATTCAATTTTAATGGTCAACAGAGGTTAAAGACAATTAAAAAATTCAGGTTTTCTTAGCATTGTAATAAAATACATTTGCTTCTCATGAGGGACTTTTCACATGACAAGAAGCCTGATTCACTATACTTTTGAATTGCTAGTCAAGTCTTTTTAACTTAATGCACAACACAACTTGGAAGTGCTTATTCAAGCTATGTTTCCTAATTTAGCCTCTCTTGTAAACTCTTGTAAACTGTTGAACCTTCCTTCTGGAGAGTCTTGTAACATAAGTATAACAACTACCGTTTTGGCCTGAATATAGTGTGACGTTTTTTTCCTCCAACACGTATTTTTACTATACTCACGTACTTCAAGATAAGCAAGAATAAGTTGGGTATAGTGCGCCTCAACAAGGACATTTATTGAAAAGCACTAATCAAGAATATAATGATGTAGCATTGTTGTCTTGACAAAGCAGTCTTTGGTTCATGTGCTGTTGTGGTAGCCAGTTTCCGGTCTCGGAAGCTCTCTTGTCAAAGCTCTTCTTGTATTTATTATTTCTAAACATTTGCACGTTATATATGATGACCAGCAGAGAAAATATTGACCACATTGAAAAAAAGCTTTGAATAAAAAGTGCTGTCATGTTCACAAGTTCGGAAAAAAGTTGTAATTGAAAAGGATTGAAGGAAATAGGTATTTCCTCTTTTTGAGTTTTCCTTCACAATTGCACTATATTCGGGGTCGTCTAGGCAAATGTGGTATATAGTTTTCAATCTGCTACTCCTCTTCATATTTCCCAAACATATTATTCCAATAGTTATATGAAAATCACAAAAACAATACTGTACTAACAACAGAACATGTAATGTACCTTTTCTTATTCACTGATTTCCCATAGATAATATAAAGATTTTTAACAATGGCACCCCACTTTGTTCTTCTTACATATCAGAGATCAAACAATTACAAACCAGACTCATGGAAACCTCTTATTTCTCAAATATTGTATGTGATTTCCTTTATTTTCATTATTGCTTACAGTAGTATAAACATCTAGGCGATACCGGTTAACTGCACTTTCTTTTGTTTGGTCGAAAGAAAAGACTTTTATCTAAAAAAAGTTAATAAAATTTTTGCATTTACCAACTCGGTTTCAAGTAAATTGTAGTTGAAGTTGCATGTCTCTTATGGAGACAATTTTCAAAGCAGTTTTTTTTTATTGTGAAGAGTTCAACTGGTAAAATGAACAAAAAACTGTCAAACATGTTGAGGATTTTGAGGATTTATAGTAGAAAGAGCAATCCAAAAATCAACAAAATTTGCAGATGGTAAATAACAAAGTTATTCATTCAAAACTGCACAGAAATATGATCAAACTTGAATGTGGCCACCATTCAGCATGGAGCATTAATCTGCTCGGTTTGATGACCAGATGACTGTTATGAAAAACTATAAATTTTTTCCATTACAGAAAAAATTATTATATATTAAATTGTTGAATTTTTTTTTTTAAGTTTTGAGGCTAACAATTGAATAAAACCTTTTCAAAGTTGTATGGGCTCTCATGCATAGTGTCTCTGAAGGGACTTTTTTAAATTAAATAGTTATTTAATTCTAATTGATATTGGTGTAAAATCTATTGCCCGTACCATAAATTTAATAAAGAAAAAAGACAAAGACAAAAAAAATTGCCTTGCCTTTCTAGACAATTAAGAAAGTTATTCAACAAAACAGTTGCAAAAGTTGCTATAGACCTTCATTCAAATACAGTGTTTTAGTTTAAACGGTATATTTAATAAATTGCTGTTTTTTTAATACTCCATACTCATTAATTTTTGCTATAATGATTATTTTAATATAAACAGAATAGATTATTCAATATTTCATAAATGGTTATGTATGCTTGACTAGCGCCTGGCACGTTCATACTACCTTAAGACTTCATTCTCACAAATCAAATCATAAGGGAAATTAGTTGAAATTCCTTTCTCGAAATTCAACAAATAGAGAATTTACTGAAGTCTCAAGCCCACATCTCTGGTTTATTTCACAATCATTTAAAGAAAATCAATATGTAACAAATGAGAAAACTGGAGACAATATTTACAAATCTTTCAGTAAGCATTTTCAAATTCTATTATCTCACTAATCAATAAATACACATATACCTTGTACATAAATAAATTAATTTGAAAGCAATACTATCAACTTGAACAAAGTATGTCTTCATTTTGACAATTCTTTTTCCACATATTAAATTGAGAGTCATGTGTTGTCAGATGCCATACATTTCAATTGTTTTTCAAGATATTTTACTCGATTAACTAATTTTTCACTAGGATTGAAATCCAAGTACGTGACTGGCATTACACTATATCCCAATTTTTTTAACAACCTGAAGTGTAAGTCTACTGGTCCAATAACTTCATTACAACCTCGACACATATCACGATAATCACAGACATAAATAGCAATCCTGAAAGAAAGAAAAATCAGGTAAATTATCAGGTTCCAAATTGTCATAAAATGAAACATTCTTAGAGCAAAATAAATATATATAAATAAAATAATCATACCTTTTTGCCTTTGGAGAAGCATTTTCAATAGGCAATGGGTTGCATTTTCTATCAATTGCACATAATCCATCTGACAATGAAAATACATCTAAATTAATACAATATTTCTTCTCATTTTTTCAATTGACTATATTCAATTTTCAGATAATACTTCTAAATGAAATACTTGACAGAGGTTATCAGGTACATTTTTAATTCAATTTACAACTAACTTCATTGAATATTAAACAGACTACTTCAGAGGCTGTTATTAAGAATTCTACAAATATTGCATGATCCTCAACCCAAATTTTTAATTCTCAAACAATTAGAAAAAGAAAATCATAAATATAAAACTTTAACCACTTTCATTTGTATAGTAGAAGAAAAGACTTTTCAAAATTCCATTGAAGTAAAATGTCTTTGGGGTTTGAAAACTGTCATCAATTCTTCTTTCTTGACAGACATTTCACCTGCATCTGCGGTGAGCATCCTCAGTGCTTACATGGTCGTAACACATGGGTCATGTTGCTAGCAACTCGAAGAAGAAATGATATGGATTTCAAACCCAAAAGACATTTTACTTAATGAGACTGGCCATGAAAGCTTTCATACTTTTATAAAAATCCTAATGTTAGAGGGATTTATCGGAAGAAATAAAATTTTTTGTTTTCACGTTATTTTCACTGCATTTTACAAACTAATGAAGGTAAAATTTCTTTCTTTCTTTCTTTCTTTCTTTCTTTCTTTCTTTCTTTGTATGTCAACATTGATCATTCACTTCTAAAAACAGGTTCATGGGATTTCTGGGTTTTTCTATGTTTGCTTCTAATGGGAGAGAATATTTAAGAAAATTAAATAGTTGAACTTCATGCATTCCGTAAGCAGAATTAGCTTTTATTATTCTGTTGTAATAAGAACAGAAACTTATATCTAAAAAATAGGTGATAAAAACCCGGCCATCCAGTTAGTAACTCAGTGCTTTACCCATTGAGCCATACTGGCTCCACTAGTATACTTAAGCAACTTGAAAAACTAATCACTTACCAATTAAAAATCCATATCCAGAATCTATATTCATATCCAGGTAAGTAGATGATGGAAATAAATTGGACAATGAATCAAAAACTATATCAACAAATGACTGCTTTTCTCGTGAACGTTGGATGACAACTGTTAAGTTGTCAGAATAAGTTAAAATTGGTCCTAAAAAAGATAAATAAAGAATGTAAAAATAATTAAAATTGTAACAACAACAATTTAGATTTTTAAAATTTTGGTTGTCCATAGAATTTGCACATTTGTGGTGTCTTTTGTTTGCCTGCACCGTGACAGGTATTATCATTTTCTAAAAAAAATAACTTATCAAAATTTCCTCAATTTGAAGCCATTATTTCTAAATATTTTATTTTTATGAAGGTATTCTGGTTTCTTCAAATGACACTTAACTTATTCAAAATCATCGACTTGTTCTCATGATATTGTCTAAATTTCACACCCCATGGGTTTGTTACATCTAGTTGAATTATTTTCCATTAAAATTTCTATAATTAATTTTTTTATTAATGCTTTTTCAGGCTTAAGTCTAAATAACTAAAAACTATTCTCTTCTGAAGTATAGGGCTCAATCAATAATCTTTTTAAAAACATCTTTCTGGTTTTATAAATATAAAAACAACCTTAATTATAACAAATAAATTTTCATAGCATCAGGAGGTCTTAACTTTTATTTCTCTTTTACACTGCACTCTTCCATTGTACATCATTTGCAAGTGTGTCTCAAACAAAATTACGCCTGAATTTCGTGATACATAATAGTTTTAAAAAGTTTCACTTCAAAAATAATAGAAGACAAAAAACAGTATGTATGGAAATTTTACAAACAGTATGCAAAAAGGTACTTATTAATGAACTTGTAAGTAGTATTGTTAACATAGCATTGTTAAAGGCCGAAATAATTGTGTATTTTGACAATATAATTAAAAGAATCTAAGAATTATAGCATACATAGAGAAAATGTAATATTCAGAAAATGTAATTTTTTAAAAGTTTTATGATAATTGTTTCTTTGGCAACATGTTTTATGGTAGGACACATTTTCAGAATTTTATACTTAAAATTTCTTTATTTCAACAGGGATGGCAGTGTATATTTACACACTTAATTGTTTTGGCACAGAAACAAATAGATGTTCCTAGGTGGCATTATGTCCCTATCTAGTTTATAATTTAAAATAAGCTTTGAGTAAAATATATAACATACAACCTTCTTTGGACAATTCACAATATTTACTGTGATTTTTTCTGAACACAACTTTCCATCCCAAAATTGAGCCTTCATCAGGTATAACAAAAAGCAACAGAACAATTAGGGCTGAAACGAAATGTAGAATTAAAAAAAACACACAATAAATATTGTGAAATGTCCAACAAAAGTTCTATGAAATGTTTTACTATTAATGATTAAACCTCTGATGTAATAAAAATGATTAGAAATATAAAAAGAAAGTGTTTTCATAAAATCAAAATTTGAAATAAGTAAGTATTAGGTTTGCAGATTTCTCTGTATACTTGAAGAAGAAGAGGAAGAGAAGAAGAAAAGAAGAAGAGGAAGAAAAGAAGAAGAGAAGGAGGAGGAGAAGAAGAAGAAGAAGAGAAGAAAAAGATGATGAAAAGAAGAAATTTCGACATTATAATCTACTTTATTAATAATTATATATGATACATAATATATAGATGATATTGTTTATTAATGGAAGTCATAGAATTAATTTCCTATTTTACTCAATTAGCAACATAATATACTTGTAGATCCATACCTATTATTTTGAATAAGGGATAAAAGAAGTCATATATCTTTTTAAATAAATTATTTCCCCCACTTCGATTACCTTATATATTTTGACAACCCCCATTTCATGTGCAATCATATTTTAATGTAAGATGTATTCAATACCTTTTTTCATTTCTTAGAAAACTTACCAGAATATCCAGTGACTAAGTGTTGAGCCACAGCATTTACATTTAACAGTTTCATTCTTGTTGGGACAGGTATACTGCTATCTAGTATTTGAGATATTGGAATTAGAATAAAACCAACATTAATATAAATTAAAAAAATAGCAAAGGAATAATTCAATGTAAATGCAGTTATTTTTCTTCAACTAAATTGGAGAGATTGAATGTTTGTTCTCTTGAGTAATAGTAATAGCAGTAATAATAATGATAATGACTCATTTTCTTTACATTGCTATCTTCTACATTGTTGAAAAATTCCATAGATTGGTACAAATGTTACGAGGGAAGGATAAAATTCACAAAAACATGGTCATCCTCTCTTCACAAAATATGATAATTAATGTAATAATATGTCAGCTCACCACAAGTTAATTTTGCAATAAAACTAGATTCCAGCACACTTTGTAGGAGTTTTGTGTCTGCTTTGTTGAGAACTGCAAGTGACCACACCACATCTAACCATACATGAGGTTTCAAACCAGCATTGTTCAGAAGAGATACAATCACCTACAGAATATTAGAATAAAAAGTGGTTAACTGCTTTAATGCGTAGAAGATGATAAATTGCAAGATGACACATTCTTACATTATTAACCTCATTCATATTATGAGGTGTGTGATTCACAGAGGCCAGAGTGAGCAACATTGAGACTAAATCAGTCTCTCTACAAACAGACATGTTTGCAAAGACCCATTCAGCTAGGGCATCTAAAAGAACTGGAAGAAACAGAATACTTTGATTTAAAGTAGGATGATACAATGTAAAACAACAAATAGTTAGAAACTTACGACCTTTCCACGTCAAAACATAGCGAGTTCTTAACGAAAAATAAAAATATTATTCGTCCACAAAAGGTCATAAGTTTTTAACTATTTATTTAAATAATTGCATAATGGACATAAATAGTAACAGAATGTAAAATAATGGTTCATGGTTCATTCTGACTAAGATAAAAACATTTTATTTAACTTAAAAAAAGTTTTGTTCAAATTATACACAATGAAAATTATTCAGGATGTGGTGAGCAAGTGGAAGGGAGATAATGGAAAGTGAGTACATGTGTAGGTACATTAAATGTCGGAATAAATTAAGAAAATAACTAATGAAGATCATAATTTTGAGAATACTATCCAAGTACTCAGAAAAATACAAATTATTTTATAACTTACACAAAGGAAATTAAGGAATTGCAAAGCATTAATCACATTCCATTATAAATTATGTTGTTCATACAAATTATGAAGGACTTTATGAAATAAATGAAGTTTCCACACACAAACATCACACATAAATTAGTGAATAAGTATGTAAAACATAATTTTACTTAATTCACTATATTATAATCTGAATACTTTCCTGTGTAGATTTCCTTGGGAATATCATCAAATCATCATACTAGTTATTTAAAAAATTGCTTTCAAACTTTTCTCTACACACAACAATTTCTTTCATTCCAAAAAGAGAAATCAACAGATCCAGTGGAAAAGACTAAACAATAACCAAGGACAAAACCCTCACCTTTATTTTTATATTTTAGAATACCAATACTAGTGAGGATTGAACCAACAACAGCAGGCTTCTTGTTTTCTTTCAAACGCTGACAAATATCTGATGCTGCTTTGTTCAATAAGACATCATCTGGAAAATTCAGTGTTGCCAATGCATACAAAACATCTGCAGCTTGCTTGATATTAAGATTTTCAGAACTGTTGCCAATATTCACAGCCAGAGCCTTGAGGAGAGGAACTGTCCTACGCTTTTTGAGAGCCAGAGTCGATAGAACCTACACACACAAAGAATCACTATTCCCCAAAATATCACATTATTCACACGTACAATTTGAAAACATAAACTGTTTTATTTGTTCAACTTCATGGTTGAAGATGCAGGAGAAAAAGTCTGGATTTAACTTGTTGGAAAATATTATTAAATTCAATTACAATTTCATGTTTTATTCTGCAAACATTAGAGTTAATTACAAACTTATTCTTTTTATAATCACTTTCAAATACAGAAAAGCATTTTAGAGACAAATATGGCAAACTGGAAGTAAATGAGCTTTCAAGCGATGGGAGACAGATTTAAGCACTATCTAATACAATTTTCAACTTCTCTTTCATCCATGGATTTCATGAGAGAGCTACTGAAAGAATAAAATTATTCACTCAAATAATAGCAGACATCACATAATCCAAGATCCAATTAAAATAAAAATATATTTATAAACATAATGCCAAACATGAATAATAAAAAACTCACCTGAAGTTTCTGAGTAGTAGTAATACTTGACACGAGTTTTGCTGCTTGATCACCACTAGAGACCCCCAAGACTAATGCTAAATCTGCATAGTTAGAATCTCCTTCAATGTCTCCTTTTTTGCGTCCCAATATATTGCACAAATTCACAAACCTTGAATCATTTTGAAAGTCACTCATCTTGATTTTATTTTCTGTTGTCCAACTTGTTAAAATTGATAGTGTTTGCAAAGCATGATATTGAGTGAACTCAGGAACTACACTCACTGATAGTAATTCATCCAAGGTTTCTGCAGTCTGAATTTTATCCATTACATTAATAGGTTCTCTTACATTCAAATTATCAAATGCAGCAGTAACAAGTTTACTTCTTTTTTCTGACTTATTTCTAGAAACTTTTTTCATATTACGAGCATCTATAAAAAGAAATAAATTTTTCATGGCAACAATTGTGTAATATTAAATTAAACTTCATATAAAATTAACAAGACCATTAAATTACAGCAGAATCATGAACTAAACATCTTTCAACATACATATATCAAATATAATTTTCAAAGTTCACACAATGATTGACAGATATATCAACAAAACCTCCAAGTCAAATAATTCAATTATTAATAATTTATTCACTGCAATATAAAAAACTTCCCGAGTCATGATTTTACTGTAAATAGGAATATTTTGATACCTATTCCGACCTACCATTAGGGCATTATGAAATCTCACTTTTATTGTGGTTGGTGAGAAACACTGAAATATCTTTCAAGCTAGCAGATATTCCAAACTTTTGCCTTCATCCATAAAAATCTGAATGAGGAACTAAACCGTTTAACATGTTTTAGTAAATTTAGTTTTACTTTTCCTCATTAGGTCGTTTTTGAGTGAACACAAACATAAGATGATATTGAAAGCGTTGAATTCTCCACGAAAGTTGTCATCATAAATTTAAGAAATGAAAAATAACATTTTACTCGAATATTTATCAATAACTTACAAAATTATAAGAAGCTTCGGGAAAAATATGAAGCATCTGTATCACAAGTTAGAAGGTTTTCACAGCCTAACAATGCAATAAAGATTGATTCCGATTTTTTTAATTGACAGAAAGAAATTGTTTAAAATTAAATTATTCAAGTTCACCTGCAATATTGCTGGAATCTTTCTCATTCTGTATGACCTTATTCTTCTCTATATCTTTGCTTTTGGTTTCAGTGGGCATCAAAGGGGATGGAAAGGAACTTGAAAATTGCATTCTTTGAGTTTTTGAAGATGCCATCACTCGCCACAAGTAGAAACTGGTGGAATATCTAAACATAATTGCTGTCAAACACATAATGATGCATAAGACTCAGAATAGTGGTCACATTATCTGACAATACAAAATACTTCAAATTATCAATGCAAAGGAGAAGTAAAGATTATTACATAACCTCATATTATCAGTAAAATCTAACAAAAGACCATGTTGTACCTTTAAAACTTAAAAATGAGGTGTCACAACAAGAGGGTAAGCTAGGCTAAATTCGTCCATAGATTAAGACCAAACAAACTGGAAATAATATCTGCACACGAGACGTAAACTAGATAACATGTCATCTCAAGTAGTTACGCATGTTGCTTTGAAAGGAAAGATTAAAAGAAAATATTTCACTCCTTTATTAATGTAAATCTATTGACATGAAACATGAAAGTGAAATTCATTGATGAAGATAGCGATAAACCTCAACATCTCCACGAGACCATACTATACTCCCACCCACACATTCCGCACCAATGGCACGAACTCGAGCTGGAGATTGGCATGTCCGGATGGATTTCCGCGGACCCTTATCCGTTTTGAAATGGACGTATGCGACCTGTATTCGACTCCCAGCGCAAGTCGGACACGTATCCTTCGGAACTGGAACGCGATAGGAAAAGAATGCTTGCGAGGAGCGGCCAGAGCACAGCATTACAATAGGCTGGAGTGGGATAGATTGGATATTACGATAGGTTTTGTTGTTATGAATTATTATTATTATTATCATCATCATCATCATCATCATTATTATATTCCGTTTAGGATATCAGCTTTTTCTGCTGGTCGTAGTGAGGTACGGGCTACACCAAGCACACTCACTCTGGATGATCCAAAAATTTTCTGACTATTCTTGACGTGTTGAGCAAAACAGCTTTCTGAAGTTGTACATAAATGGTCTTACGCAATTTTAACATGTTAATACTATTGGGGAGGGAGATAGGGATGACTCCTGCAGACGACATTACTACCCGCACTATGTAAACTCTCTCCATGCTCCACATCCTTTGTATTTCTGCCTTCAGGTCACTATTTTTCTGATATTTTTCCTGAATTGTTTTCTGAAGGTTGTGAGTGTTTGGCACAGGTATGTCTATCAAATAGGTTGTCTTTGTTACTTTATCTTTTAGCACTATATCTGGTCCATTGTTATGAATTGTACGGTCCGTGATTATTGACCTGTCATGACATAATTTGAAGTTTGTTGCTTCTAAAACGTCAGCCGGCTCATATTTTTAATAAGGTGTGCTATTTTCTATAAGACAATACTTTAAAGCTAATGCTTGGTGAATTATGTTAGCCAACTGTTATGGCGATGTAAATAATCAGGTTGTGCCAACATATTACAAGCTCCGGTTATATCTCACAAGCCATATTACAAGCTCAGGTTATATCCATATTACAAGCTCCCTAAAACATCATCTGGCAGACACAAAAATCACATTTTTTGATTTGCAACCACACCTGACTGCCAAGGACTTTACCCAGCACGG
>NNCF01133461.1:41786-67830 GCA_002313205.1 Laupala kohalensis | reverse complement strand
CCAAATTGCATTCTTTAGGCATTCGTGGACTTCCACATCAATGGCTAACTTCTTATTTAAAAGATAGATATCAACAAGTAGAAATATCCTATACTAAAAATAAAATACTTGAGCGTTGTCTTTCAGAAACAAAGCCACTTACTTGCGGAGTACCCCAAGGATCAATTCTCGGTCCTATACTCTTTTTATTGTATGTGAACGACATGTCATCTTCCACATCAGATTGCAAAATGGTTCTTTTTGCTGATGACATTAATTTACTATGTAAACACGCCAATGCTTAAAATGTTTTGTCTAACCTTTCGACTTGGTTCCATGCAAATCGTCTCATTGTAATTCTGACCAAACAGTGTCTATGTCATTTCACAATAGGAATACAAGATCTTTACAACAGATTTCTCTTTCTTTAAACGGAACACAATTAAAAACTGTTACGAATACAAAATTCTTAGGTCTCCATATTCAAGACAACCTCAAATGGAATTGTCACGTTGACAATCTTAATTCCAAATTAAGCAAATTGTGTTACACATTCCGAATCTTAGTTAACGCTGTTAGTCCGCCTTTCTTCCCGTTGCGTACATTTTGCAAACGTTTACTCCCATTTACGTTACGGCATTACGTTCTGGGGTAATTCCAGTTAGAATATTCAAACTTTCAGAATTCAGAAGAGGTTGGTTCGGATAATTTGTAAATCTCTCCCCCGAAACTCTTGTAAACCTTTATTCAAGGAATTAAATATCCTAACATTTCCCTTCATTTATATTTATGAAACGGTCGTGTTTGTTAAGACCGAATTACTGAAGCGCCACCCATGCTTTATACGAAACACTCTCGTTCACGAACACAATACTCGCAATAGGAATAATATTCATCGGCCTAGAGTGTCAACTACTCTTTGTAAAAAAGGACTTGGAACTGACTCTGTCACTGGAATTAGATGGTCTCGTCTTTGTGACCATTAGTAACAGTCTCGGAAGTTACGATATTTGCGCATCTCGCGCTACGCAATGAGTTCCACGCATTCCGCTCCGCGTTCTCCGGTTATATGTCACAAACGCTGATGAGGTCGTTCTGGTCTCGGACAACGTAGAAGAGCTCCAGTTGAACTTCAATTCCTGGACAGAGGCACTCGAAACAAATGGCCTTCAAATATATAGAAAGAAGACAGAACACATGTAGTGTGTTGTCGATAATGAAACTAACCCAAATAACTTTAATATCTCATTAGGACGTACACTGCTACCTTCGGTAAATCAATTTCCATATCCAGGCTCAATACTTAGCAATGATGGCAAAATTAATAAAAATGTTTCTCACAAAACTACAACTGGATGGATGAAGTGGCGACAACTCACAGGCCTTATGTGACACAGAAAAATGCCGCATATAATCAAAGGGCATTAGTACAAGACAGCCATTAGACCTGCTGTTCTGTACGGGTCAGAATGTTGGGCGACCAACAAGCAGCACTTGAACAAACTGCATACAACAGAAATGCGCATTCGACGCTGGTCAGCAAATGTCACACTACAAGACAAAATCTGAAATGAGTACATAAGAGGAAGTTTTAAGGTTGCCCCGATAGTCTATAAGATTAAAGAGAATCGCGAACGTTGGTATGGTCTTATACTAAGACTCCCGGGCGATCATATGGTGAAGTTTGCCCTAGCCTTTAAATAACGAAGCGTCAGTGCGAAAGACCACCCTCCACCTGGCTGACGACGGCCAAAAAAGATCTGAAAGAAGGCCACATAAACAAAAACGTAGCACAAGACAGTGCAAAATGGAAAATGCAGACAAGGAAGGCCGACCTCAAGTAAATGGGAACAGGTCTAGCAGGAAGAAGAAGTTCTCCGCTTACATGAAAGGCGACCGACATGTTGTTCGGCGTGAGATACTCAAAGGTCGTCCATCGACAAACACGACTCGTGAAGCTGTTCTATTCCGCGAACGCAGTCATCCTTCGCTTTGTGACCGCGTTGAAGAAATCGTACACAACAGACAGGAGAAGGAAATTAGTGGCGAAGAGAACTGTCGATTACACTTTCTCTGAATACGTCAATGAAGAATATAGACACCACTTCACGTGCAGAAGGAGACAGACGAAAATTAAGACAAAGGGACTGAGAGGGGGGGCGGATGTAGGGGATGAAGAAAGGGGAATAGACATAAAGGAGAGGAAAAGGCAGCTTGTCAAATCAGCGAAAATAGTTAAGAAACATGTGTGCACTAGGCAACTAACTGTACAAGCTGATCGAAGGAAAATGTGGACAGAAGATGATAGTAGATGAAAGGAGTCGCACACATGAATTTGATTAATTCACGTTCGGAACTTTTGACAGAGAATAACATGCGCGGTACACTTCAAGGATCAAATGATGGAATAGATAATGTCCCTTTCGATCGATTTTTGTTCTGTCACAATTTAAATTTTAATGTTTGAGTAAGTGTGTAGATTTATTTTACTTATCAAGAATTTTATTAAAATGATGAAAATTGAACTGATTTAAATGTATGTTAAAATACATTATCATTCGGTTTTTTGTTTGTTTTTGATTTTTGTGAAGACAAAATATTTTCTAATTTTAATAGTTGTAATCATGGTGGAGTTATTGTGCAGTAGAACCTCGTTATATCGAAAAAATAAAAGCNATTTAAAAATTATAATAATAATTCAGAGTTTGATACAACAAGCATTCGCGATATTGCGCATCCATATCTATAAGGAACAAAACGACGATTGATGTTTAATCACATTCTTGCAAATGAAATAATCTTCTAACAAAAATTATTTTTTCATCTTATTACATTTTTTTAAATTATCAATTAAAAGTTGTCGGTGAGCCTTAAAGCCTCAATAATAATAATAATATCAACTGTCAGGAAAAGCAAGGAAATACGAGGGCCTCGCAATTGATATCAAAAATATATAGAAGCAAGACAAGGTTAAAATTATCCCCTTAGTGATATCTGTCGAAGGTACATTATCGAAGAGAATTAACAAGAATTTGGAAGAATTAGGAATAAAGAAGAATATCATCAAGGTCGCACAGAATGCTGTACTCCTGCAAACTAGGCACATTGTCCGAAAGGTTTTGAATTAATTAATAACTCATCTTGCTGGTCAGGATGAATTTCCTTCACGTATCAGTAAAAACCTAATCCCAATATTATCTATAAGATGGGAGAATAATTTCAGTTTCCACTGGGAAGAAATCCATATAATAATAATTATAATAATTATTATTTTTATTATTAATATTATAATCTTGATCATTAGTTATAGGCGAAGTCCGTTATGATAAGCAACTAGTTTAGGGTAAACTAATTTTATAAACTTTAGTTATTGTAAATATGAAAAAATTCCATGTTTTTAACAATATTAATTGAGGGTAACAGAATCTCTGAAAAACTTGGATCCTGGAAGTACACGTTGTAAATAATGGTTTCATTTCTTCATCAATTCTCTTTGAAGATAAATTACACGCACAAGGTGGGAGTCACAAACGGTTGTCACATCAATAATAACTTTGATGAAGGATAACAGTTTTGGTACAACGTCGTATGAACTCGTACTTCCTAAGTTGGTTGTCAGGGTAACGTCAAACTTTTTCAATTTATGATGATGTGTCGAAAGAGGCATACGTAATACGACGCAATAGAGCCATCGAATTGATGACAGATGTACATCAGTCTTAGAAGGTAGCCCTAGTGATCACGTTACCAGGCCATCATTCGGACTAGTTCTTAACAGCCTTTTATCGGGAATCCGAATTATCAAGATAAATCTACGTAAGTAAGAGATGTGTGGCTATCTCTTCTTAAAAATTTTTTTTAAATCATTCCAAACCATAGAGTTATGTATAGGAATTCTTTTTTTCAGATACTGGAAGAAATCAGAGAATATTTATCAGCCAAAAATATTTGTGATACCTTTGAGAAAATAAAAAGATGTCGTTTTCTATTGAAGGAATGGGCATTGTTACTTGCATGAGGCTCGTAGGATTGCTGAACGAACGAGAAACAGTATGGGGTCGTTGGTTGAACCGTCTTCACGGGATTTTCTTCTTGAATTATCTTCTGACAGTTCCGATGTTGATAACTTCTCTTTCAGAAGAGGAAGAAATCGATTTGATGAAAGTGACGACTGTTATCGGAATAATCGCACAGTTCGTAACAACAGCGATGAAACAAATCTATCTACTTATCCATGAGAATAAAGTATTGGCCATCTCCCGCGTTCTACTCTCTGGCCTGCATTCCAGAGTCCACAGCTCTGAACGACAGGAAACTATATATTTCAAGGGAAAGGTCACATTAAGGAAACTCGTTCGAGTGTTGGTGATTTGGTCCACAACTTCTCTTACCATATAGTTCGCTCTACCCTATATCATGAGTTTCTTTACGGCAGAGAAAACTTTCCCTTTACCAATCAATCACTTCCTAGATGTATCATCACGCCCTTGGTACGATTTGGAATATTTGGTCTTCACTGTGATGTCTCTTACGAGTGTCCTCATGGTTGTCACTGTGAATGTGTTTATATCTGCTTCTCTTCTTCTGATATCGACGGAGCTCAAAGTGTTGAATGTCTCTGTCATGACAGTGTGGCAACGCGCACACGAATCGCTGAACTTGAAAGAGGAATTCAATTTAATGGAAGCCGTGATGATCGGAGACAATGACCTCGAGCAAGATGAGCCACGCGAAGAAAACAAGTTTCTTTTTGAAGAAGAGGAAGAAGAAGAAGGAAATGAAGAGAATGGTGAAGAAGGAGGAGAAGGAAGCGGGATAAAAGGATTCCGAATTTCTCCTGAGAAAATTGGAGCCGAGGCGCAGCGCTGTCTGAACGAAAGTATCATCCATCATGTGAATGTTCTCAAGTATGTCATTTTAATCCAATATATAGTCTTACAAATATATTGACACTTTTCCAGAAAAGTCAAATTTATCCGTCCCATTATTCGTGTTGCCGTATGAGATACAACACTTGGCGCGCATTCCACGGAGTGTGTGGGAAACGTGAGCGAAGCGTGCTCTTTTAGGTGATGGAGTGTAAGGGAAGCGGAAATTCATACACCGGAACAACTTTAATTTTTAGCACTCGAACTCTTGTTGAAAAGATCTTAGTTTATTTCAATTGTCGAGTTATAACAACACGCAGTACATTTTTTTCTTTTCAGTGCGTTGTCAAAGTTCTCAAGTAAATTTAAAGCATTTCTTTAGTATTATTTTCCATTTATTTTACTTTTATGTATTATAGTCGACGTATATCGGAAAACGATTATTCAAAGAGATACATGTATCAACTATTAGCCAATAATGAAAGTCAACTGGTTAATTTGTCTGCTTCTCTGAGTTTGCTTGTTTTTTAGGAAAAGTTGGTTTTCTTTTCAACTTCACTTTAACTCTCGTTTTGATCACAAGAACATTTTAACAGCATTAAAAATTAAAATTTGCTATCTGGTAGTTTTGCTGCAAGAGAACTACAGGCCCTCCAATAAAATTGTTTTACAATGTATTATAACAACAGTCCATTGTTGTGGTTCTAATGGAAACAATGGAATGCACCTTCCATGGCCTTCAGAGTTAGGTCTAGGGGAACGTTCTGATAATACTGAGTAGTATCAATTTGTTACGTTCGTATGTCATAAAAGTGAAAAAAGTTTCCATCTGACTTTTAAGATAGAAAATTGTCCACAATCGTGCCATATTTCACAACGTTGGATTATCAGAAAGTAAGTGAAAAAAGAAAACGAGTCAAACAGTACGATGCGGAAAGAAGGGATTTATATCAGTTCGTCAGAGGCCAGGAAAAAATGGCTATGCATCCGATTAATTCTTGAAATAGTTTTGATCTCTTCTTATAAATATGAGAAGTGTAATTTGAAGTTTATGTCTGTGGTAGGGGGACTCAAAACGTTTGGACAAAATTTTGGACTTTTTTCGTTGTCTACCAAATAACTCACAAATGACGCATTTCTGAGACTAAGTTGGTCTTACTTAAGATTAGTACATTGTGCATCATATGGGTTTATTACATTTGAAATAACGTAAACGGGTTAACTTATGACAAATTTTAAAAAAAAAATTTTCATTTTTAACTTATATAACATACTGGGCTTCTTTTAGTGGTGTTATATGTATTTTATGAAAAATTACACAACGCTTCAGGGTTCTTTTTTCTGTGTCAAGTACTATTTTAGCGTTTTAGCGTGAGGCTTTAACCTCACATTTTCAGCTGATGACAATGTCGTGAACAGCTGCCTGCACGGCACTTTGTTGAGACAGCCATATTGAACATTTTAGGCAAAGTATCGTGACTTTGAGTGCAGTGGATACTGAGCAAATTCAAAAACAACTTCTTCTTTTTTCAATTTTTTAATTTTACTTTTAACATTAATATTTTGTGATTTGTGACACAAAAATGAACAACTAGAAAAATACAACAACATAGGATGTGGCGCACTATTCTACTTTGTTACGTTAAATGCATTACATCTAATGTATCACTATTTTACAATGTTTCTGATAGGTAGCACAAGGTAAAATAAATGATTTGTAGCTATTCCAGGATTTATCTGTACTGTGGGGTCATTTCATTTCAAACCAACTTATATGTAATGTAATATTGTACACGTAATGTTATCTTACCCTCCCAGGGAACACCACCTTAACGAAGCACTGTCCGTGCGGTTAGCGGGGGTTGCGCGTACCATCAAAGCTGAGAGCTATGCCGGCGGTAGTGTAACTTCCAGCAGGGCCACCCAAGCAGGACAGGATTCAGCTGAGGTACCAGACGATGTGTGTTCCACAACGATCTATCTTTCCCAACCAATTCCGCTTCTTTACTACCTGCTGCCTTGTAAGAGGGGGAGGGATCCCTAAAGGCTAAGGGAAGGAATACCCCGACAGAAAACCAAGGGGGAGGGGGACCTCGAAAGACCTCGAAAGAAGTGGCTCCAAGATGTTGTGGATGACCTGAAGAAGATGAAAGTGACTGGCTGGTGGGATAAAGTAGAGAGAGGAGATGAATAGGAACACCTCGTGAAGGCAATGCAGGCCCACATCGTGCTGTAATGCTTTGAAAGAAGAAGAATGTTATCTTATTTTGATCTTTTCTGTATAATTATCTCAGAAAGACACACTCTTTTGACAGTAAATACAGAAAATTAAGAGAAAATTCTAGTGACGCACAAGAAAACTATATATTTTTTTAACACAAAACCCATTGTCATCCTACAATGAAATTTTCTATGGTGATTAAGAGGGTATTAATTCCTAGAATTAAATCAAAATTTTTCAAAACGGCGCATTATGAGAAACTAAAAATTAACATTTTAACTTTGAAAATAGTAATTTTTTTCTGCGTCGACGTACATTGTATAGTATATTATAGAGTAAAGACCGCTGAATGTTGGAGGCTATTCCAATGACAATCGAATGATTGGCCGTTTCTCACTGGGAAGAACTTATAGGATTGTAACATAGCGACACACAGACACTAAATTACAAGTAGAGGTTCTTCGCAGTCACCACCTCGCTCCCTTGAACAAACAAATACATGCATTAACAAAATAAATAAAGATTTAATATAGAAACGTTCAACGTAGGCTACTAGCAATGAATGAAGACACCTAAGCATTGCTCATGAAGAAATAAAATATTTCATTACAATAGTTGTACATTTGGCTACATTGGACACACCTTTACTATTTGTAATATTTGCTTTTGTTCCTGCTTCAACAACCTTTCTTTCGCGAAATAAAAACGGTTTTTACGAATGTAGTGACGCGCATGTTTTCATGTTTCGCGTCTAAAAATGACACGTGCTTTTTAAATATGATTTACGACATAATAATAATTAATATACAAAAGTGTCTTTATTTTGGTGTAACTCTGATGTCAAGGTTATCACGTCCATCCACCTATATAAAACTTACAAACACATTATGGACATATGAGAGCCATAGCAAGAAATTATTTGAATGAATAAATATCTTTATTAATTTCTTTAAACATGTGTCAGATAGTTCCAACATACACGTGTAAGTGAATTCGGAATTTTCTTTTTAGATTTTTTTGTGATGCCCAGAGAACATTTAGTGTTCCTCTACTTATCCAGTTTGGTACTACCAGTGTCATCATATGCAACAACATATTTGCAATTGTACAGGTAAGTGATGGACAAAATTAACTATGTATATTAAAGTATGTAATACAATGTAACACACATACGAATGATAAGGTTGGACTAAATATTTGGATCATTCTTTTTACAATCGGTCAAGCAAGTAATCTATCGCAGAATTGGCTGAAACCTTGTATATCGTTTTTTTTATTAAAAACCAACATAACACTTGTTTTTTTCATACTTTAATTATTATTTCTGCACTAGTATACGTAAAATTAAATCACTGAAATATCTTAATTGATACAAATAAGCAGAGTAACACCTACTTATTGTCAATTCTACATAAAAAAGAAACTTCATTGGCCACCTAAATGAAATAACTGCAATTAGAATTTATGTTGTGTAACATTGCATCTTATGGAGAAAACACTTATTTACAAATTAAAATCGACTTTCGACGAAAGTGATGGAAGTTTATTTGATTTGTAGTAAATTTTCCGGAGTATTATTTATATCATTTGAGAAATATGTTTTCCTTTTTCCTTTGAGGTGCGGTGCATAAACAAGGAAACCGTTGCAGTCGGCCGCCATGTTGCTTCATGCTCTTAGGCATTACAAACGAGTCAAGTCAGTTCCGGAATAATATTTGTACCACATTATTAACCGATAGATAGAAATTAAATCATGATTTTTTGTTCATTATTATTCATATTATTGTGTTCTATAGAAATTAGAATAATAATAATAATAAAGATGACAATTATACATCTCAGTGATTTGACTAACTTGGAGCGCTGGTCCTACCTTAATTCTTCCCACGCCAGTACTACCTTAACGCATGCAGAACAAATAAGGTTATTTACAAACTTAACAGAATTTGCAAAATGAAATCCGTTTAAATGACTGTATCTTGGTCAGTTATGAACTATTTTTTCTAAAGTTTTAACAGACAATTTACAGTTTTTTTGAGAATTTGAGCCAAACTTTTCGAAAATCGAATGTGTATATAGAAATTATGGTGTATTTTTTTTTACTATGAGGTGACATTTGTTTAATAAAAGTAATGCCATTTTGGTTTTCCACGATAGTATGGATCTTTTAAATTCAAAATCTTTTTGTTATAAAAGTGTAATGATTCATTTTAGTATAGATAAATTATTATTTCACGTTCACTGCAAGCCTGGACTCAACTTCCGCACAAAATAAACTCTGTGTAATTTAATGTGAAATAATGATACAATTGTAAATCGAATGAATTCTTAGACTTTATGAAATTTAAACACACGATTTTAGACAATTCTGAAAAAATGATTTTCTTTGTATCCATCAATTTTAATGAAAGTAAATAATTGTATTATTCCACGTTATAAATATTTGTTTGGTGTGAATTTATGGTATTAATTAATAAAGTTCTGTCTCCACACAGCGTTGTCGAGAGTCGGTACATGGGATCAGCAACGCAGCCTTGAAATTTCCATATTATATATTATTTCCTGTAGATAAACGTGTATGTTCTGGTCTATTGACATGAAAAAAATTTTCTATGAGGAAAAAGTGACGATGAAAATATTGGAGAAGGAAGAGATCTCAAATTTTCACGTGAAACCTATCTTCTTTCAAAATATATTTTAATGAACAACAGCAACGTCTCGCAAAGGTGTTGTCACGATTAAAGTTTGACGATTAAAGTTTGCAATTAACCTGTTCACGCATATAAGAAAGCAGAATTTGGTTAATGAAATTTTGTATAATATATGATAAAACATATATTGTAAGAAATACGATAAATTTAGCCCAAACGTCGAATTTTCGGATCTGAATTATGAATTTTTTCGAAGTTATAGATTTTTTAAAAATCCGGAATTTTTTTGCGGCGAGGGGGTATACGGTTTGCCGACATTTATGTCATTAGAGCCCTGGGACATCTTCCACGAAAAAGGTAAAAAGATTGTCTTCTTTAAATACAAATAAATAGCAAAGGTAATTAATAAATATGGTTTTATAATTAAAACATTCAAATAATTTAAGAAACAGAGCACATTTCTCATTCGTCCTTAATGAATTAATTATAAAATGTACAGAAGCCAAAATAGTACTTCAATAAACCCAGAAAATTGTCTTCATTTAATTTGACATAATTACGAAATTATTTACTTATTAAAAATTAAATCAATCATTCCAATTCGTCCCTGTTAATTAAAAACTATTCGAATAGGCGGGTAAATCACTAAAATCCTGTCTTTTCGTTCTGATTGGTTTACATATCTAGCCAGCGACACCAGGTCACGCAGCACCCAGGTGCATGTCTGCAATATGGAGACTGTGCCTCCAGATTCTGTGTGTTAAAACCTCATTTCTTTACAACGCAGCAGGCGGCGGTGGATATGGCCAACGGGTGGGGAAAATACACAAAGCGAAATGTGGAGACGGTCCCACTTATATGTTCATGCTGCGTTGGCTTCTGCGACGCTGATCCCATGTGCCGAAATTTGGCCAACGCTATGTGGAGACAGAGCAGTACGCCAAATTGCGGCTTCAATGTATATAACTTTCTTTCTCTATAACCATTAAAATGTTCAGCCACTACGCCATGACCTGTTATAAATTCTATTGTGCTCCTTCTCTTTTGTAAAAAAACAATTTTTCTGTAAAAAAAACGTTTAACCTGACAAGGAGCACAAGAGAATTTCTATTAGGTCATGGTGACTTCTAAGAATACTTGCAAAATATAAGAAAGAGATCAGAAGGAGTGCACCTGACCAAAAGGAACTGAGATACCGATATATGTATTGTGGGAATGCGAGAACTATGGCAAAGAAAGTGCGGAGTATTTGCGATACTATGCAAGAATAGATATAATAAACACGGAAAAAGTACCGACACTATTAGAATCTGACAGAAAAGATGAATTATTTGAGGAATATAAACGAAAAATTGGATATACTAAGTATGACTGAGAAAGTAAATAAGCACATGCTTCCACGTGGCAGGGACGGGCAACGTCAAAAAAACGGCTAAGTTGTGTAGAGAAAGAGAAATCGAGAAATAAATAGAAACATGCTTTGCACAGAGATGTAGAATCATGGTGAGCATATGGTGGAAGATATAAAAAGAAAAAGTCCCATGGTTACCATTATAGAAAGAGGTCTGCTAATTTAAATATGAAATTTTTCACTACCAGTAAAAGGACTTTCTGTTTGAAATATTGGGAATATTACGCATTGACAAAGTTTGCGCCGTCACCCTGTATCGTAGCTCATTAGCTAAATAGCAGGGTGATGGTGCGATTAGGAGGACGTTTTGTGCTTCATTTTGCTTTGAGACTCCTCTGTGCGTGTGCTGATCGGGAATGTTTGTGTTACAGTCACACGATGACCAAGAGGTGTTGAACAAATCTATCTCGCGCTTGGTGTTCATTCTGTTGGAGGTATTCATTTTCTGCTGGTTTGGAAATGAAGTCAGTGAACAGGTATGTTGGAATGTGTTGGATCACGTATTGTGTTTCGAAATTACGTGAAATTGCGTTTGAAGTTTAATAACAACAAATAAACCAAACGCCCTAGGCATAAAACAAGCACATGTAAAGTATGCAAGTGTAAACTTTCTACATAATCATTTATGNCATTTCTGCATTGTTTAATGCATGCATAGAGTGCGGCCTTGGTTGACGCATGCTACAGTGCTGGATGGTATGAAGCAAAAGCTTCTTTCTGCCGCTCTCTCCGCATCATCATGACTGTGGCTTCAAACCCACTTGTAATGACTGCAGGAGGCATCTACGCTGTTTCTCTGGAGACATTTCTCAGTGTAAGTCAAATATATGGAAATGTTTAAGTACTATGTAAGGAACAAAGTTGTGTAGAACGAAGAAAAAATTTGATCCACCATATTTCTCGGAGGAGACGCTCCGGTTTTCTTTTCCATTCTCTTAATTTCGAAAATTTGTTTAATTCATTCAATCTGAATTTGTTGCCAAAAAAGCGCCTGACCACGTGGAAAAGTGTTAAAAGATTTTGTGTCAACGTGTGCAATTAAATTTGCATGGAAAATTGAATCTAACCGATATCCCTATGAACATGTGAATGTTTACTTCTAAGTTGCAAGACAATTTCATATGCCTTAATAATATGACAGATTTTTCTTCCTCTCTATCATAGTTTAAAGCACGTTCCACTCAGTTTCATATTTAGCATTAGCAATGAAAATCGGACATCAGAACAGTTGTAAATTGTACATCAAAACAGTGGAACATCACATACTTTTTAAAAAAACTTTGTTTATTATGATTCATATTAATATAGTTTTATGTGTACTGAACTTTAGCACGGTTGTGTACATTAATTCTGGAGCCTCGTCGTGGACGGATTTTCCCCTTGTATTCCTTCGGTTTTCATTCGGGTAGGGGCGGATTTCTTCTGCTGGTTCCTTAGGCTTTCGTCTAGGGGCGCGGTTCTTGAAACAAGAAATCGTGTAATTTTTGTTACATCAATTCTTATGATTTGTAAACAATATATTCAGAATACTCTATACTTCGATGATAATTCGTACATGTAAAATAAATTTTTGTGTAAAATTATAAACATATTGATATTGTATTAGTATTATAACTCGTAGCTAACTTTTTATCTTATCTAGTAATTTATGCTGATATTTTACAATCCGCCTCTGTCTTAGGGACCTTAATTGCAATTGATGAGATGGTCCCTTGCATCCTTCCGGAGAGTAAGTTCGTTTTTATGTCTCACCACGTAGTCATAAGCAGTTTGTTACTGCTTTTTTGACTAGAAATTAATTTATTACGTACTAGATATTCATTTGTCAGGAATCAATAAGTCAAGATAAAACGATTTCAAATAAATGATTCAAGAAGCGTATTTTCTTAATTTAATATTTAAACAATATTTTCTCGGAAAGGCAAACGTGAAAAAAGAAATAGTAAAGCGTTGACATCTGTTAAGGCACTACAACATTCCTTTGTGGAACGTTTTGGTCTCTGTTGTGCCACAGCCTTCCAAATCTTTCCGTCAATTATTTTAGTGGTCCAATTTATGATGTTCATGTTTCAGATATCTTTTAGCACATCATCTCTCCACCTGTTTTTTGGTCTTCCTTTCTCTTTGGTGGATAAGGGGAAACAGTTGAAGATTTTCTTTACTGCTCTATTAGTTTCCATCTTGTGTAGATGCCCAAACTACCTAAATATCGGTGCCTTTATTAGATAAATTATGTTTCTAGAATATTTAATAAATTATTTCACTTATTTTCCTATTACTTCATATTCTCCAGGTCCCATCATCTAATTTTATTGAGCCGTATATTCCTCGGAAAATCTTTTTCAAATATCATTAGCCTTTGGATGTCATTTGCTTTGAGAGTCCATGTTTAGGCTGCGTATGTAACTAGTGGTCTTATCGGAATATAGTTTTAATTTGGCACTTTTAGAGAAAACTTTATTTCTAAAAAATGCTTAATAAAAAAGAATACCCCGTTTTCAACTGCTATTCTTTCTTTAATTTCTCCTTCAATTGTATTATGTCCGTTTACAACAGAGTCACGGTATTTGAATAAGTTTATTTCTTGATGTACATTATCAATTGTGATATCTGTAAGATTCATATTCCCTGTTTTACAACTCATATACTTTGTTTCATGCGTGTTGGTGGATAATCCATATTTTAAGTATAGCATTGTTTTAAATGAGGGTAAATGTTACTTCTGAGATCTAATTGGTGATGATTACTACACCAAACAGAGTCGCCGATAGAGTCTCCCTGGTTGACACCAAACTCAACATTGTACTCATCTCTTAGCTGATTATTGATACAAATTCTGGCTTTGGTATCACCTAATGTAAGATTTATTAATTTTTTTTTCCTGAGATCTCGTACTCAGCGAGGGTTTGTATGATTTTATTTCTTACCTCGGAATCAAAAGCTTGTGCATAGTCAAGAAAAATATTATGTAACTCAATGCCATAATCCTGACATTTCGTGTAATGTCTGGTCAGGAATATGTTTTCAATAGTTGATCTATTCTGGCGGAATCCGACCTGAATGTCGCTTAATTTGTATTCAACTAATACAGTCAGCTTTTTATTTAGTATAATAGCGAGGATTTTACTAGCTATGTTTAGAAGTGTTATGGGTTTATAGTTATACATTAATACCTGTTACTTTTTTTAAATACATAATGAAATATATAATAGCTACTTTCCATTGTAGTGGGAGTTTCTGAATCTTCCATATTTTAAGAATTAGTTGGAGTAATTNCACCAAACTTTATTAGCTTTGGGGGAATATTGTCTGAACCAGCTGTTTTTTTTTGCTTTAAATGATTAATGATATAACAAAGTTCATTAAATGTTGGTTCTTCGACATCGCCTTGATGTTTCCTCTGATCATCTACGACAATATTTTCTTTAATATTATCACGAGGATTAAATGCGTTCTTAAAGAAGTCTCTCCAACTCTGTAATATTTGTTCATCCTGAGTCACTATGTTCCCCGTCGAGTCTTTACATAGGTCTGGAGGACTTTGATCACCATCAGTCCACCCACCTTTTTAAAACCTTAAAGATGTGTTGTTATATTGTCCTTTAAAACTTCAGATACATTTTCTTTCACTAATTGGGGAGAATCCAATGACGTATCTGCATACTGATTTCTTTACAAGAGAGCCAATGCCTTCTTGTCCAGTGCGATTATCTGGGCCATTACAATAGAAGGTGAATTGATCTTTCTTGACATCACCTCTTCTATTTCAACGGGCTTCCTGGCTTGCGACTATCGACATTTGTGTTTTCTCAATTAGATCCATGAGAAGTTGCATTTCTTTTGGGCCAAAACAAAGTTTTAACATTCCAAGAGCCTACAATCAATGTCCCTTTTCCACGCCATTTCCGTCGTTTGGTATCCGTCATAATCCGAAGCTGTCTGCTAAATCGTTGACACTTCTTTAGATGCTTTTAACTACTTTGATACTTTATTCGTGTGATTGGCTCTGTCCATCTACGGAGAGAAAGAACGAAAATATTCTGTAAAATTTATGAATTGTGTATACACGAAGTCATGTTTCTTTGCTTCAGAAAATTTAACTAAAGAGAAAAAATACTTGATTGAAAAGGAAAAATGAGTTTATTAGTATATTGCAAATTAGTCACTGCAACTTACTATTTTCTCGTCACCGTGGTCATAGGCAGTTTGTAACAACTCTCGTGACAATAAATTATTAATTAATGAATTTATTTATTTATTGTCTGTCTAACTGGCATGATGTTGGTACAGAGCATGTACATTATTTAGCCAATGCTTTTACTTCGCTATCTTCCATACGAGTAATGAATTTCGTACCTCGCGTTATGTTAGCAGAGTTATCGAATTTCTTAAAACTTAAATTTAACGAGAACTTCTGACACCAATTCAATAGCGCTGTTGTGTTCTTTCTGCATTGTGCGTTTGGAACGAATATCAGATTGTGTCTTAGTTTGCTGTGTTCTTAACTTGTATTTTATGACAACATATAATCGCTTTTGTGACTACTATTAATAATTATTTGAATATAACATGAATTCGTAGAAGGTGACAATTCATATTGGGGAGCCATATTGCAAAATTTTCGGAAACGTTACAGAACGTTGAGAATACATGATGTTATGTTGTAGATTAACAATTATGCAATTCGTAAAATTGATGTTGTAGTTATATTTTGTGTAGTGCTAACTATTTTTACCTTTTGTTGCAGGTAATTAACGCTTCCTATTCACTCTTCATGTTGCTGGTCACAATCGGCGAGCAATCATAATTTCATTTTTTTGGGAGGAATATTCAAGTACAATAATATAGTATTTTCCCTACATATCACATTTCACCCCAATTAAATATTTTTGATTCAATATAGAGCCAATTTTGTGGGGAGCCAATTTCAGCAGCCACCGACAGTGAACACAAGCGCGTTCCAAGAAATACATAAAAAATTTGATTACATAATTTCACCACATTCCAATTCATTTTTCATCTGCACTATAATAGAATGTGTGTATTACGATATATTTTTGCACATTTTTGTACTATTTAGGATTGTGCACAACAAGAATTTATCTCGTTTTCGGTATATCATGTCTTATAAATGACGAATGTAATGAAGTAGTCTCAAATATACCATATTATGTATTAATATTGTTTTTGTTTATAAGTAGTTAAATGTTATATATGAGGAAATTAATAAATCTGTATATGGACAAATTGTGTGGCGTCTTTCTTCAAATTCCTAAGTAATTTTTGCGATTCTCGAGAAATTCCTTTTTTATACGAATTAATACGTTACTGGTTACGTTTTCTTTTTTACCTAGAAACATGGAAGGAACAAAATATGAAATTCGTTTAGAAAGAATAAAACTCTAACGTTTTGTAAAAATTATTCTTTGGTTTTATTAGTTTGACTTATATTCTAGTCACAACAAGACTTTCAGTCTCTTTCAGTTTCTTTCGTCCTAATGAATTTGCAATTTTTTCTCTCTTTGTGTTCATAATTTATGGTGTCCTGATCTGTTGCCGATAAATTCACGTAATTATATTGATTGATATGGATTCTTACTTGAATACTTTTGACATGAATGATTAGAACAGATGGGTATCTCGAATAAAATTCGTTAAAATTTTATTAATTTTCAATTAAATCCATAATATTCACGTATGACAACCTTATAACATTAGTTAGATAACTGTTGCACCAACGATTCGATATATTTATCGAGACGAAGCAAGCATTAGAAACAACTAAGAATTTTTGAAAGCAACGAATTCGATGTCCAATCCACTCTGTCTCCATTGGCATACGTGTGTAACATTCAGTGGAACGAGCAATGCAAGAAGGCAGCGTCAAGGATATTTCGTAGAAAGAGTTCAAAAAAGGACCTTTATCAGAAACAAAAAGATTATCAGCCGTAAAGGCCCTTTTACACAGTGCAAGCTGCCAGGCAGGTTACCTGCTCCGTGTAAACGGATTCGGCCTCAAAAATGAGGCAAGCCATATTGCCAAGCAGGTAGTTGCCCCGTGTAAACAGATTTCGTTGGCAGATTACCTGCCAGGCAGCATGTCCCGTCTATATGACCTTAAGAGCCATTCTTAAAGAAGGATATAGTCTTACATTTCACGTCATTCTCTTAAAGAGGTCAAAACCAAACGATACAAGTTACAAATTTCAATAAATTGTAGTATATGCTACTAAACACCGCAAAAATTGCAGGATTTTTGTGACTAAATAATACAAACGTTGAGTAATTAATTGACTTCAACATCCGGCGTACTTGGATGCATGAAACGTATTGTAAGTTTCGTGTTAAAATTTTAATGATATTAAAAAGATATAGAGAAAAGGAAAAGGATATGTTTGATATGTTTCCACATTACTTTCCAGAAGTTGCAAGATTTCATTGGGTTATAATCAATTTCTTTTAGTTAAGAATGGAAAAGCTCATAACACGGGTCAACCAATTTCAAAACAGTATGAGTAAGTGCTTTTTTTTAAATTCTTATACGGCCAGTGTCTTTTTGAATGGAAATAGTACAAGACTCAGAGGCAGAGGATGGGGTTCGGCTAAACGTTACCCGACTATTTAAACTAATAGGTCATATTTATTTTTTTACTTGCAACATGATATTTTGATTCTCATCAACAAATTTGTATTATTTCTATTGGAAAAAAATAAATAGTATGTTTGTTTTATTTTTCGAAACTAATCTTGTAAAATTACAATAAAATGTTTTCATATTGAAATGTGTGACATGATTTTTTATCGCAACGGATATACCACGTCAAATATTAAATTTGACAATTGATTTATGACACAGAGCTGGGCCCCAACGTTTTATGAAAAATTAGATGTGGAATTTACTAGAGCTCGCCAGCCGTAAAGAAAAGTGCCACTAGTTGGACAACACGGATGTAAAACACTGTGTCGCATAGATGAACTGCAATGCGAAAAACGTCTTTTCGTCAACGTTTAACGCCACTAAGGAAGACACAACATGGTGTATTTATAAAGTAACACAAGAACGTATCTTCATATATCAGCAGAAAAGCTTATTTTTCTTGGCTAAAGCAGCACTGAAGATGGCCGCCATGCGGCCTTAAAGGCCTTTTGCATCAATAAATAGTGGCAGAATGACGAAATCTTTTACTTCTTGTGATGTACATCAATTGTTCAACATGAGACCAATTCCTCCAATTCTTTTTCCTTGTAGTAATAACATTGTTGAAAAACTATGTTCATTGAAAGCTCTTTAATACACATTCAAAATATGTGATGAATGTCGTTTAATTAGGAGAAATTTGCAAGGAAACAAGAAAATTCCATAAAATCGGTTTAATAACAGCAAAGGAGGAGTAATAGAATTAAGTAAAATATTATTGCGTTGCAAAGATAAACATGTCCAATCCGAGTTTCACGAAGGAAGTTCCTCGGAGAAATAGAATTTTAAGAGAAAGGAGAGAACACAAGGACATAACGAAATTATCTACACCGGAAGGTGGTCTGCTGCATCTGAAACATTTACGAACACCATTAATAAATAAAATTTAAAATTCTTCGTTAATTGAGGGTAGAGTGTGACAGATGGGATTTGAATAAGAAAAAAATGACAAAAAACTAGGTATAATTATCCGTACTCGGCATATTAATATAGCACGCAGCTTTGGGCATAGGCATTGAGCGAGTACAAATATTGACAGCGCCGAAGAAACCAGATAATGAAGACGATTCGGACAGAATCTCCAGCGGATGAAATTTTAGCCCGTATGAAGTAATTTATTAGATGTCCCGTCCTTGTGAAACAAAATGAGACATAATTACATTGAATTATCCATCCGATTTAATATGCCTGTGTTAATGTGACGCACTTTGCTACCCCTCCCACTTACCTGAAGCTCCTTGTATGCAATCAACCTATCGAACATAGTTAGACCTCCGAAAGAAAATGGAAGAATTTTGGTCATACCTTTGTTAGCGAGTGTTTGGACACAAAAAATAACGAAGATGTTAGACGCGTGTTGTGTTTAAGGGTAGACACCACCAAAATTTAAGAATAAAAATCCCGACACTCGTTAAGACTTGGACTGCCTGTGATTGTTGTTTGACATTAAAATCATCGTTTAGTAGCACTTACACATACCTTACGGGTGTTCCAACGCTATGGAAACAACAAAGAGACTACCGTAAAATGAACTTCGTTGAACGTAGATTAATAAATGAAGATTTATTGGTTAATATACGCAATGTTTCTTATAAATAAGATTGTTATATTGTGTTACTGTACAAATAGTAAAAAATATTATTTCAAGGACAGGTTCTCCTTGAGTTATTTCGTCATTATACGTGAATACAAAATATAAGATGAAAAATACCACTTAGTCGAGTAGTATACGACATAGGGGTAACAATAGAGTAGGTTGGCAGTTCTCCCAAAATCGGAAACTTTTCAGATGGCAGCTAGACTTTACGTAGTGCCCTTGAGCGGATGTGAAAATGCTTAACTGGTAGCGCAGGACCCAGACAGTGCACACTAATACATCAAGAATATGCAAAATAGTTTTATTCTGGGAAAAAATTAATGTAAAGAATAAGAGTACAAGAAACAATTAAGGTATAATATCGGGACAATCAAGAAAGTAGGAAAAGCAACAATTTATCAAAACAATAAAAGATTTTGCTTCCGAGTACTAGAAAAGAGGTCTACAATTCTTAAATAATGCTACAATCGTTTATTTACCTTTCGTAAATGAGTCAAAGATTAAGATTGAATGTAATGCGTATAAGAAACGTCATAAGCAGCACCTAGAATTCATTATTAAAAGATTACTAAAAGAAATCCTATAGCATTGCCATTGCGCGGTGATGCATGCCTGCCAATCCATGTTTCGACTTCACCTCCCACCCACCTACCTAGTCCACCGTATCTTTAGCACGTTGATACGGATGTTTTTTTTCCCTACATACGAAGAACGATCTACGACCCTGTCGAATGCTCCTCAACCGAAGGTGTGCTAACGATGTTCGAGTGACACAGAATTCGAACTTAACTCTATTTCGGATCGACCATTGCTTTGCTTCCTTCCCTTATTTTAAGCAAATGGATGGGAGGAGGAACGCAGTATCCGTTTCCAGAATTGTCCTCTCTTCGTGATTGGTGAGAAGTTCCATGACAGAAGGACGCGAGCCCTTAGCACAGACTGGCCTCCTAACAGCACTGACCTTGCGCTGCGCTCTAGCGCTTACAAGAGCGAGACATCGTCTTCCAGAGCGATGAATGAATACGTAGTTAGCACTTGAGAAATTTCAACACAATAAACACTTCACTCACTTTCACACGATAAACACTTCACTCACTTAAGAAATTATTGCTGTTCGGGGGCTCCATGACTCAACTCACGGACTGACTAACTTTTGAAGAGTTCACTGTAAAATAGTTAGTTGAAGACGCGTTTACAGCAACTGAACTAATTTCAAAAAGACGCCTCTTTTACAGCAACACTTCCCGCCTCTTAGCCTACTACTTCTGCTCTCCCCGTCACGACGTCTCAACTGCTCCACATAGATAATATTTATATTATTCTTTATTTGTATCACTATTATTATTATTGCTTTTTTATTTCAATTTATATACAGACAGTCTCTTTTTATTTAAATTATTTATTGACAAATCAAACGATCCAATTTTTTATGAACAGACAAAACTTTTGACCGACATCAGCTACTAAAGTTGTGTATTTTCCTGCAAATGATCTACAGCAAGGATTGAAATGTTGTGTATATTATTTTATTCGTTTGTGTCTTTGTGTAAATCTATGTGTGTTCATAAAAAATGGGATCGTTTGAATTGTCGTTAATTATTTATAGAGGACGAAAATATGACTAATACTGTAAATTATTTATTTTATTAATACTTTATCAATAGAATTATTTCATAATATTTTGAACAAGACCTGATCAGTGGTGGATTGGTCCTTAACACTCAACACATAAAGGCATACTTTGCCATTCTAAACAGTTAATACATACCGTTACTATTTAATATTAACTGTTGATTATCTATTCGATGAGTTGATGTGTTTTTTTTTATTGATAATATTTCTGTTGTAATACCACGATTTTTAAACAGAAATGTTCCCCAGATCCCTCCCTGTTAACCCCCCTTCGCCATTGACTGCAGACTTGATTCGCAACGAATGATGATTGCATTTCAAGGAGTTAAATCAAACACCAAAAAGGCAGGTGCACAAAATGGCGTGCATTTCGAAACTGCAAATGCAAACGATCCATTATATTGAAGGAAATTATCTTAATCGTAATGAATAAATACTTAACACCTATACCTAATTCAAAAACAACGTTCTAATTGCCGCGATATATACGACGATAAATTCCCAGACTTCAGAAGGTTGACATGTGATTTTATTAGCAGCAAGATAGTAATCACTCTTTCCCTCCATTCTTGCAGAGGTATAACATTACACATTGTTCACTTGACAAAAGTCTGACAAATCCCAAACACTGCGCACGAACTCCCAACGACGTTAGTGTAATACATGAATGCGAACGTAGCTTGACTTACGAATCATTGGAGGGCGGCAGCGTGAGTCTGAAGTAAGGTTAAGAGCGAGCTAGATCTGATTCTTCGGCGAGACAAGAAGAAGTTTTTTAGCTGACCACTTCCAATCAACTTTCACCACTCACCCTATGAATGATAACGATTCAGTAGAACAACTTACTGCTCTTCGTAGGTCTTCGAAATTTTTCACTGCGTTTTGTTATTTGATTTACACGAAGAAATCGTGTTCTTTTGTGTCTCCTCAGATATCCGTCTCATCTCGTTGGTCCTCGTAAGCGTGGCTCTCAAGGGTGGTCAAGGCTTCCCAATCTCCTTTCGAGCATAAGAAGAAGAGGAGTTTGTGGAAGTGTGAATGGGCAACCCGCTGCCGGCGGAGATATCCACCCAGTAAGCTCTCATAAAATCATAGAGTTATGTTCAGTAGAATCCTCAATAACCGTTGGTTGGGGTCGATAACCTGGGCGACTACCCGTTTGGTCAGTTAATCCGAGGTTACCGAGAAAAATCGATTTTCGCTCAAAGAGAGCCTACTGTTTCATCAGGTTATCACAAATTGATCGTCGCTCCAACGTAATTGCAATCTCAGGAACAAAGAAGTCGAACGTCTCTTATATGAATGTAGATAAATGAATAAAACCTTTTGGTTTTCGTTAAGTGTGTCTTACTTCAAATGTTACGAAGGGTCCCACGCATACTTTTTGAGAAACTGACAGTTTCCCGCTATGTAACCAATAATGCAAGCATTCCAAGTTTCAGGGATCATGGCGTCACATTCAACAAACTATAACTCAGTTAATATTGCTTCTGCAAAAATGAGAAAACACTCAAATTACTTTATTTTATATTTATTCGTACACATTTTTTGCTTACGATGTGGTTTTCGAGTTGTTTGCGAAAAAACAATTGAAATACGCTTTCTCTTGCTGGAAAATTCCTAAATTTAGTCGAATGAATCTTAAAAGCAACGGAATTTTCNCTTAATCAGTCTATTGATTCCAAGGTTATTGTGAGTTTTTAATTTATTGTCCGCAAAATTGGGCAGTAACTCCGGCGGCGAAGCAGACAAAAAGTTTTAAAACTATTTACGTGTAGCCTTTTCAACAAAAAGAAAAAGGTTTTTTCATTTGTCGAGTATGAAACCACATTCTGCGAGTACGTGATAATTTGACTCCTCTATTAAAATGTATAATAAATTATTATTATTATGAATATATAATGCTCAGTGTGTCTGTAACGCGTCTTCGTCCTTGTTTTGGGTATATACGAGACCTGAGGAAGAGAAAACATATTCTCTCGCAGTTGGGAACAGTAGAATACTTCCGGGAGGTCATTTTTAAACTAACATCCTAGTAGCGAGAGTCATGAGCGCTTGCTTAACGGCACTCCCATGGCTTAGTCAGCACCCACGCCCTTGGGCCAGACATACTTGTAAATAATTTGTTTTTCATTTTATGCATATCCGAACTTCAAGCCAACGTGGTCGTTATATGATCCATGACGCTGTGTCCATACCTATGCATAATTCAGACAGAAGAGTTATAAATACAAGAGCAAAACTACTCTCGCCAGCATTCTGTTACCAGTAATTCAGTGTTCTGTATTCTGTCGCTAGCATTCTGCTAGTGATCTGCATAAGTATCTCCATCAGCTTAACTGCCTAAGCAGTATGCAGTAGTAACAGTTGTTCATCAGACTTTGTAACGAGTAAAATCAGTTAAACATTCTTTGACTTCTAAAGGAAACTACTGTTGTTCACCGATATAAGAAATAAATGCTTATATAAGAAATAAATACAGTGATACCTTTGCTCAAGTATTGACTATTATTAATAAACTAAAACCACTTCAAATCCTTTACAAATATACAAAAGGGTTTATTGACATAAATAAATCCATATTTTTAAATTATTTGCGTGAAGAAACATGGAAAGATGTTTACAATTGCCAAAACACAAACGAAAAATTCAGTGTATTTACCTCAATATTCCAATAACATTACAACTCTAGTTTTCCCATGAAACGCAAGTTAAAAAACGCAAAGAAATACAATAGATGGATCACCCAAAGGATAAGGATTTCTTAAAAAGCAAACGCCGTTTATATTATCTTTCAAAACGCTATAACCAACCACCCGAATTCCATAATTATTTTCGTAAATATAAGACTATTCTTCGAAAAGTAGTCTATGCAGCTAAAGTTATGGAACACGACAGGCATATACTAAAATCGAACAACCGGATGAAAGCCATGTGGAATATTGTTAAAAATTACATGTCAACTTTATAAATCGCAAAGAAAATGTTTCTTTACTAAACGATGGCAAAATCGTATCAAATCCTCAGGACATCGCTAATTTGATTAATTCTCACTTCTCAGAAGTTGGTAAAATAACGAACTCAATATATCCAAATCAATGTCCTCCAATTATATCCAACTACGTACCCAATTCTATGTTCAGTTCCGAAATTAACGCCAGTGAAGTCATGAGAATCATCAGCTCGTTAAAAAACAAATTTTCAACAGGCGTAGATGATATACCTGAGTTTATTGTTAAATTTTCGTCCAATGCTATATTAAATCCACTCATAAATATTTTTAATAGTTCTTTATCGGAAGGGGTGTTTCCTAAAATATTTAAGAGAGCTAAAGTGAAACCTTTACACAAGAAAGGAAACAAACTTAATATTGGAAATTACCGACCAATATCTCTACTACCCACTTTCTCAAAAATCCTAGAAAAATTGTTCTATAAGCGTCTTCTAGATTTTTTATCAAAATATAACATTCTCTCTGACGATCAACACGGTTTTAGGAAATCCTTTTCCACTACAAGCGCCATATTTTCCTTCTTAAACGATGTTACCACATCTCTAGACAGTGGAGAAAATCCTCAGGGTGTTTTTCTTGACTTATCCAAAGCATTCGATGTCATCGATCACGGAATTCTCCTTACCAAATTGCATTCTTTAGGCATTCGTGGACTTCCACATCAATGGCTAACTTCTTATTTAAAAGATAGATATCAACAGGTAGAAATATCCTATACTAAAAATAAAATACTTGAGCGTTGTCTTTCAGAAACAAAGCCACTTACTTGCGGAGTACGCCAAGGATCAATTGTCGACCCTATAATCTTTTTATTGTATGTGAACGACATGTCATCATCCACATCAGATTGCAAAATGGTTCTTTTTGCCGATGACACTAATTTACTATGGAAACACGCCAATGCTCAAAACGTTTTGTCTAACCTTTCGACTTGGTTCCATGCAAATCGTCTTATTGTAAACATTGACAAAATAGTGTCTATGTCATTTCACAATACTATCACAAAATCTTTACCCCAGGTTTCTCTTTCTTTAAACGGAACACAATTAAAAAATGTTACGAATACAAAATTCTTAGGTCTCCATATTCAAGACAAACTCAAATGGAATTGTCACGTTGACAATCCTTATTCCCAATTAAGCAAAATGTGTTACGCATTCCGAAACTTAGTTAACGCAGTTAGTCCACGTACTTCCCGTTGCGTATATTTTGCAAACGTGTACTACCATTTACGTTACGGCATTACCTTCTGGGGTAATTCTGGTTAGAGTATTTAAACGTTCAGAATTCAGAAGAATATAGTTCGGATAATTTGTAAATTGAAACGGTCTTGTTTGTTAAGACCGAATTACTGAAACGCCACCCTTGCTTTATACGAAACAGTCTCATTCTCGAACACAATATTCTCTATAGGAATAATATTCATCGGCCTACAGTGTCAACCACTCTTTGTCAAAAAGGACCGCATCATTCGGGAATCGTTCTATATCATTCTCTGCCGAAGAATATAAAAGACATTAAAAATTGAATATCTTCAAATCCGCGGTTAAAAACTAACTCTTGCACCAATGCTTCTACACTGTAAAAGAATTTATTGATTTTAATAAAAGTTTGATTCGTCTTGTACTTTATCACGCCATTGCTGTAGCACGTTTTAAATAACTTATAACAATTTCAAAAACTATTTTCTTGCATGATTGTGTTGCAGTATGGATCAAATTAATTTACTTTTATGTGTATTANAACTTTGGCACGGTTGTGTACATAAATTCTGTAGCCCCATCCTGGCCCGGGTTTTTCTCCGTTTTTCCTTCGGGTAGAGGCGGATTTCTTATACAGGTTTTCTAGGCTTTGTCTAGGGGCGTGTTTATTGTAACAATAAATCGTGAATTCAGTGGGTTTTTTTTCAACTCTTATGATTTTTAAACGCTATACTCAGAATAATCTATAGTTCGATAATAACTTGTACATGTAA
>NNCF01133461.1:0-40699 GCA_002313205.1 Laupala kohalensis | reverse complement strand
TGTGGATATGTTTCGGTAGCACGCTACAATTCCAATTTTTTTCAATACTACAAATAAAAAAATGGCATTGAACTGATTCTCGCTGAAAACATCGCAAATTGTCTTTATTCATTTTCTTGTTATTTACAAAGAACTGACGCCTATACAATGTGACTAAACGATTCATGACGATTCCGTATTATAAATATAAAAACTATTTTCCATATCTAGGGGGATTCGAAAGAGATTATTTACAAGCAAATATTTATTACTCAACGAAAGAGTGCTTTTTAAAGTTATAGTACTTGTAAATGGGAAATGTAACTTGTTTTTGGATCATTTCTACATGGAGGTACGAGGGTCTTATTTGTAGAGGGACCGGTTATCAGGGTTTACAAACAACTTGGCCCATGTAGATGTAGTTATATTGAGAGTTACTGATACTATGAGCAGTAGAAGTTGGATAGAAGAAAGAGGGTTCGCTTTTCAGTAGACACAGATACATGAACTGGGGCATCGAAGTGAGAATTGAACCCGGAGTGATTCAGTGGTGAGGAAGACATGCTAGTCCTGAGGTACAAAGGGGGACCAAAGAGTGTCCTGAATATCATTTAAACGAATGTAAAGGAATTGAAATACAGCGTCATTAGTTCTGTGATTCATCTTCGGGGGATCTGACATTCCATGTGCCAGTGAATTATCATAACGTAACAAAAGATTTGTTTTACGTTTGTATTGTGATTAATTATTTGTGCAAAGAAACATGGAAAATCGTCATAACACCTTACAAAGTTTGTTCTCGCTACCAGGAAATACGTTTCGTTACCTAGAGTACGATGATACAAACAAATGTAAACATTTGCCCAATGCGTCGTTGAATGATTNGACGGTGTGTGGTCTTTGCTTGTTTTGCAGCCAAATCGTGTGCAAATCCGACTGCAGCCGAGCACTGACGTGCATTCCTGAATATTCTGCTGCCGTAGCAGACACTCGATCGTACTATATGAATCGGGCCGTGGAACCTCCGAAAGGGGAACTGTACACGAGAAGAGCCAAAGAATTGTTTCGGAGATATCGATCACACGCCGCGACAAAGAGATTCCCTGTCATAAGTAACTTCTGTACCATTCACTCATCACACGTAGATTTACTTAGAAGTGATTTGTTGTTGTTAGTTTTAATTTCCATTGAACGGAAATAACACTAGAAATCGGTAACAAACTTGCTCAATTAGTCATTAATTAAGAGAAATTAAGTTGATTGTAGTCTACCTTTGTATTCGTCGACACACAATTCTTCCAATTAAATATTGAAAATATTTATATATATGGAATATACGGACAAGGAAGGCCGACCTCAAGTAAATGGGAACAGGTCTAGCAGGAAGAAGAAGTTCTCCGCTTACATGACGGCGACCGACATGTTGTTCGGCGTGAGATTCTCCGAGGTCGTCCATCGACAAACACGACTCGTGAAGCTGTTCTATTCCGCGAACACAATCATCCTTCGCTTTGTGACCGCGTTGATGAAATCGTACACAACAGACAGGAGAAGGAAATTGGTGGGGATGAGAACCGGCGACTACACTTTCTCTGAATACGTCAATGAAGAATATAGACACCACTTCACATGCAGAAGGAGACAGACGAAAATTAAGACAAAGGGACTGAGAGGAGGGGCGAATGTAGGGGATGAAGAAAGGGGAATAGACATAAAGGAGAGGAAAAGGCAGCTTGTCAAATCAGCGAAAATAGTTAAGAAATAATTGAGCACAAGGCAACTAACTGTACAAGCTGATCGAAGGAAAATGTGGACAGAGAAGGTAAAAAGAGTTGCTGAAGAACGAATCCTGAGAGGCGAAGAGTAGATGAAAAGAGTCGCACACATGAATTTGATTAATTCACGTTCGGAACTTTTGACAGAGAATAACATGCGCGGTACACTTCAAGGATCATATGATGGAATAGATAATGTCCCTTTCGATCGATTTTAGTTCTGTCACAATTTAAAAATTAATGTTTGAGTAAGTGTAGAGATTTGTTTATGTTATCAATATTATTATTAAAATAATGACAATAGAACTGAGTTAAATGTATGTTAAAATACATTATCTTCCTGTTTTTTTGTTTGTTTTTGCTTTTTGTGAAGACAAAATATTTTCTAATTTTAATAGTTGTAATCATAGTGGGTTTATTGTGCAGTAGAACCTCGTTATATCGAAAATATAGGAGCTAAAATACGAAAGTTTTACCAAATTATTTAAAAATAATAATAATAATTCAGAGTTTGAAACAACTAGCATTCGCGATATAGCGCATCCATATCTATGTAGAACAAAACGACGATTGATGTTTAATCACATTCTTGCAAATGAAATAATCTGCGAACAAAAATTATTTTTTCATCTTATTACATTTTTAAATTATCAATTAAAAGTTGTCGGTGATCCTTAAAGCCCCAATAATAAAAATAATAATAATAATAATAATAGTAATAATAATAATATCAACTGTCAGGAAAAGCAAGGNTTTATCGAAGAGATTTAAGAAGAATTTGGAAGATTTTGAAAAAAAGAAGAATATCATGAAGGTCGCACAGAAAGCTGTCCTCCTGCAAACGAGGCACATTGTCCGAAAGGTTTTGAATTAATTAATAACTCATCTTGCAGGACAGGATGAATTTCCTTTACGTATCAATAAAAACCTAATTCCAATATTATCTCTGAGATGGGTGAATAATTTCAGTTTCTACTGGGAAGGAATCCACAAAAGATGATTATAATCATTATAAATATTATTATTATTATTATAAACATGATCATTAGTTATAGGCGAAGTCCGTTATGATAAGCAACTAGTTTAGGGTAAACAAATTTTATAAACTTTAGTTATTGTGAATATGAAAAAATTCCTTGTTTTTAACAATATTAATTGAGGGTAACTGAATCCCCGAGAAACTGCATCCTGGAAGTACACGTTGTAAATAATGGTTTCATTTCTTTATCAATTCTCTTTGAAGATAAATTACACGCACAAGGTGGGAGACACAATCGGTTGTCACATCAGTAATAACTATGATGAAGGATAACAGTTTTGGTACAACGTCGTATGAACTCGTATTCCCTAAGTTGGTTGTCAGGGTAACGTCAAAATGTTTTCAATTTATGATGTGTCGAATGAGGCATACGTAATACGACGCAAAAGAGCCATCGAATTGATGACAGATGTACATCAGTCTCAGAAGGTAGCCCTAGAGATCACGTTACTAGGTCATCATTCTGCCTAGTTCTTAACTGCCTTTTATCGGGAATCCGAATTATCAAGATAAATCTACGTAAGTAAGAGATGTGTGGCTATCTCTTCTTAAAATATTTTTTTTAATCATTCCAAACCATAGTTATGTATAGGAATTCTTTTTTTCAGATATTAGAAGAAATCAGAGAATATTTACCGGCCAAAAATATTTGTGATACCTTTGAGAAAATAAAAAGATGTCGTTCTCTATTGAAGGAATGGGCCTTGTTACTTGCATGAGGTTCGTAGGATTGCTGAACGAACGAGAAACAGTATGGGGTCGTTGGTTGAATCGTCTTCACGGGATTTTCTTCTTGAATCATATTCTGTTAGTTCTAATGATGATAGCTTCTCTTTTTGAAGAGCAAAAAATCGATTTGATGAAAATGACTACAGCGATCGGATTAATCGCCCAGATGATGACAACGGCGATGAAACAAAGCTATCTACTTATCCATGAGAATGAAGTATTGGCCATATCCCGTGTTCTACTCTCTGGTTTGGATTCCAGTGTCCATAGCTCTGAACGACAGCAAAAAATATATATCAAGGGAAAGGTTACATTACGGAGACTCATCCGAGTGATGGTGATTTGGTCCACAACTTCTTGTACCATATGGTTCGTTACGCCCTATATCATGAGTTTCCTTACAACAGAGAAAACGTTCCCTTTACCAATTAATCACTTTCTAAATGTGTCATTACGCCCTTGGTACGATTTGGAATATTTCGTCTACACTGTAATGTCTCTTACGAGTGTCCTCATGGCTGTGACTGTGAATATGTTTATATCTGCTTCTCTTCTTCTGATATCGACGGAACTCAAAGTGTTGAATGTCTCTGTCATGACAGTGTGGCAACGCGCACACGAATCGCTGAACTTGAAAGAGGAGTTCAATTTCATGGAAGCTGTGATGATCGGAGACAATGACCTCGAGCAAGATGAGCCACGCGAAGAAAAAGTGTTTCTTTTTGGAGAAGATAAAGAAAAAGATAGAGAAGGAAAGGAAGAGAATGATGAAGCAGGAGGAGAAGGAAGCGGGAGAAAAGTCCGAATTTCTCCCGAGAAAATTGGAGACGAGGCGCAGCGCTGTCTGAACGAGTGTATCATCCATCATGTGAAANATCCATATTGTAGTTTTGTCACTATATTGACACTTTTCCAGAAAAGTCAAATTTATCCGTGCCTTTATTCGTGTTGCCGTAAGAGATACAACATTTGGCGCGCATTCCACGGAGTGTGTGGGAAACGTGAGCGAAGCGTGCTCTTTTAGGTGATGGAGTGTAAGGGAAGTGGAAATTCAAACACCGGAACACCTTTAATTTTTAGCACTTGGATACTTGTTGAAAAGATATTAGTTTATTTCAGTTGTCGTGTTATAACAACACGGAGTACATTTTTTTCTTTTCAGTGCGTTGTCAAAGTTTTCAAGTAAGTTTAAAGCATTTGTTTAGTATTATTTTCCATTTATTTGTTTTTATGTATTATAGTCGACGTAAATCGGAAAACGAGTATCCAAAGAGATACATGTATCAACTATTAGCCAATAATGATAGTCAACTGGTTAATTTGTCTGCTCCTCTAAATTTGCTTGTTCTTTACGAAAAGTTGGTTTTCTTTTCAACTTCATTGTAATTCCCGGTTTGGTCACAATAACCTTTTTTACAGCATTTTAAAATGTAAATTANGGGATATGCGTACCACCAGAGCCACCGCCACCACCGCCTCCAGGGCAGCGGTTATATACGAGGAGCACTTCATTCCCCACCAGACGGCCGGCGCAAGAGTTTGCCGCCCATTGCTACTGCCACCGCCGCCTCTAGGGCAGCGGATATAAATGGGCGGCGAATATAAATGGGCGGCGGATATAAATGGGCGGCGGAATGGCACTACATTGAAGAGTGAAGCGGAGCGAGCAGAGAGAGAGAGAGAGTTACGAGCCACGACGATCTACAAGCCTTATCAACGACAACAACCACGCACCTATCGACTTTGGATTACTCTCACGGAACGCCAGAATATTGGACTGCTAGAACGTTTTGATAACGACACTGCTACGCTTTTGGTATTTTCTGTAGTTCGCTTGGCCCGGACATAATTGTTCGCTGTAACAATTATGGCAATAAAACTCGTTGAGTTTTACCTTGTTCTTGTTGATTTGTTCCCTGACGGGACACAACATTAACTAAGTGGTAATTTTGCTGCAAGAGAACTAGAGGCACTCCAATAAAATTGTTTTACAATGTATTATAACAACAGTCCATTGTTGTGGTTGCTAATGGAAACAATGAAATGCAACTTCCATGGCCTTCAGAGTTAGGTCTAGGGGAACGTTCTGATAATACTGAGTAGTATCAATTTGTTACGTTCGTAATACATATAAGTAAAAAAGGTTTCCGTCTGACTTTTAAGATAGAAAAAGTTCCACAATCGTGCCATATTTCACAACGTTAGATTATCAGAAATGGGTGAAAAATGAAAACGAGTCAAACAGTACGATGCGGAGAGAAGGGATTTATATCAGTTCGTCATAGGCCAGGAAAAAATGGCTATGCATCCGATTAATTCTCGAAATAGTTTTAATCTCTTCTTATAAATATGAGAAGTGTAATTTGTAGTTTGTGTCTGAGGTAGGGGGACTCAAAACGTTTGGATAAAATTTTGGACTTTTTTCGTTGTCTACCAAATAACTCACAAATGACGCATTTCTGAGACTAAGATGGTCTTACTTAAGATTAGTACATTGTGCATCATATGGGTGTATTACATTTGAAATAACGTGAACGGGTTAAAAATGAAAGAAAATACCTTTTCTTTCATTTTTAACGAATATAACATACTGGGCTTCTTTTGTGGTGTTATATGGAGATAATCAGAGTGTAAGAATTATAGTGGAATAACATTATTAAACACTGCCTATAAGATCTTTTCCAGTATACTGCAGAAACGAGTAAACGTTTTCGCAGAAAACATAAATATCAATGCGGATATCGAAATGGCAGGGAATCAACCGATCATATATTTACACTTAGGCAAATATTGGAGAAATGTTATGAATTTCACATTGATATGCACATACTGTTTCTAGACTACAAACGAGCCTTTGATAAAATCAAACGGGATAAAGTTTATTGTTGCTGCACACTACCAGCCCGTATTTTCCTCTTCTTCGCTCGATTACATTTACTAGCTCGAGTATAGCATCCTCCGTCCTCTTCCCAACTCTAAATTCATATTTGTGTTCTTACATTAATGACCTGAAGGAGATGAAGGTGACTGGATGGTGGGAGAAAGCAGAGAGAAGAGATGAATGGGAACACATTGTGAAGGCAATACAGGCTTACATCGGGCTGTAATGCTATGAAAGAAGACGAAGAATGTTATCTTATTTTGATCTTTTCTGTATAATTATATCGGAAAGAGACACTCTTTTGACAGTAAATACAGAGAATTAACAGAAAATTCTAGCGACGCACAAGAAAACTATATATTCTTTAAACACTGAACCCATTGTCATCCTACAATGAAATTTTCTATGGCGATTAAGAGGGTAATAATTCCTAGAATTAAATCAAAATTTTTCAAAACGGCGCATTATGAGAAACTAAAAATTAAGATTTTAACTTTGAACATAATAATTTTTTTCTGCCTCGACTTACATTGTATAGTATATTATAGAGTAAAGACCGCTGAATGTTCGACGCTACTCCAATGACAATCGAATGATTGGCAGTTTCTAACTAGCAAGTACTTATAGTATTGTAACATAGCGACACACAACCGGCAAATTACAAGTACAGGTTCTTTGCAGTCACCACCTCGGTCCCCCAAGCAAACAAATACAAGCATTAAAAAAATAAATATAGATTTCATATAATAATAATAAATTTATTGTCAAAAAACCGTACAAACTGCGTATGACCACTTCGAGGACAATAAACTACTATCAGGAAGTAAGCAAGGGACCATACCATCAATTCTGATCAAGGGCATTTCAGCAAAAGTTTCTAGATAAGATAAAAAGTTAGCTGCGAGTTATAATACATATATAATGTCAATATGTTTTTAAAATTTAACGCAAATATGTATGTAAATTTACATGTACAAGTTATTATCGAACTATAGATTATTCTGAGTGTAGTGTTTAAAAATCATAATAGTTGAAAAAGAACTCACTAAATTTACGATTTATTGTTACAATAAACACGACCCTAGACAAAGCCTAGAAAACCTGTATAAGAAATCCGCCTCTACCCGAAGGAAAAACGGCGAAAAACCCGGGCCAGGATGGGGCTAAAAATTTATGTACTCAACCGTACCAAACTTGAGTACACATAAAACTAAATTAATATGAGCCATACGGCAACACAATCATGCAAGAAAATAGTTTTTGAAACTGTTATAAGTTTTTTTTTAAAGTACTACAGCAATGGCGTGATAAAGTACAACACGGAATTAACATTTATTAAAATCTATAAATTCTTTTACGGTGTAGAAGCACTGGTGCAGGAGGTAGTTTTTAACCGCGGAATTGAAGAGATTCAATTTCATAATGTCTTTTATATTCTTGGGCAGGGAATTATATAGAACGATTCCCGAATGATGCGGTCCTTTTTGGCAAGGAGTGGTTGACGCTCTAGGACGATGAATATTTCTTCTTTTCGAGTATTGTGTTCGTGAACGAGACTGTTTCGTATAAAGCAAGGGTGGTACTTCAGTAATTCGGACTTAACAAACACGACCGTTTCATAAATATAAATGCAGGGAAGAGTTAAGATATTTAATTCCTTGAATAAAGGTTTACAAGAGTTTCGGGGGTGAGATTTACAAATTATCCGAACTATCCTCTTCTGTATTCTGAAGGTGTGAATACTCTGACCGGAATAACCCCTGAAAGGTAATGCTGTAACGTAAATGGGAGTAAACGTTTGCAAAATATACGCAACGGGAAGTACGTGGATTAACTGCGTTAACTAAATTTCGGAATGCGTAACACAATTTACTTAATTGGGAATTAAGATTGTCAACGTGACAATTCCATTTGAGGTTGTCTTGAATATAGAGACGTAAGAATTTTGTATTCGTAACAGTTTTTAATTGTGTTCCGTTTAAAGAAAGATAAACATTATTTAGCAATGAATGAATACACCTAAGCAATGCTCGTAAAGAAAGAAAATACTCCATTACAATACTTGTACATTTGGCTAGATTGTATAGACATGTACTATTTGTAACTTTAACTTTTGTTCCTGCGTCAAGAAAACTTTCATTCGCGACGCGTCAATCCTCTGAAACTTTAAGACAGTATGCACTCCCGCTTATAGAGTACATTTCCTCATAAGAAAAACTCGTGTCTTATGCGCGGAACGTACAGTGCTTGAAATAAGATAAATAATAGCCGAAAATTGTTCAACGTTCAAAATTCCAAACGGGTTGAAATATTACAACTATATTCGGTATTTTTATTAGAATATATGATGGTTACCTCTCCCTTAAATGTTATCAAAATATGAGTTGATCATGTTAGAAATCTATGAAAACAGTGAATTGACATGAAATGGCCTGTGATGTACGAGCAAGTGCTGCCAACGCCCGCACATTATATTAAGAAGAATTCAGTGGCAGAAGTCTGTCTGCTGAGGCTGCGACTGCGGCGTGCTCTACCTGAGCACGGCGTGCGCTGTTGAGTGCTTCCATTGTCATCAGTGTTCTACGGCCATTTTCATAATTGTCACACCCTAAAAAAGTGTATAAGAATAAAAACAGTTCTTGACGAACGTAATGAGTCCCTTGTTTTCATGTTTCGCGTCTAAATATGACAGGAACGTTTTAAATAATATTTACGACATAATAATAATTAAAATAAAAAAGTGTTTTTATTTTGGTGTAACTCTGACTGCAAGGTGAGCACTTCTCTCCACCTATTTAAAACTTACATTATGGACAGATGAGAGTGATAGTTTGAATTTATTTGAATGAGTAAATATCTTAATTAATTTCTTTAAACATGTGTCAGATAGTTCCAACATACACGTGTAAGTGAATTGGGAATTTTATTTTTAGATTTTTTGGTGATGCCCAGAGAACATTTAGTGTTCCTCTACTTATCCAGTATGGTACTACCAGTGTCATCATATGCAACAATATATTTGCAATTGTGCAGGTAAGTGATGGACAAAAATAATTGTGTATATTAAAATATGTAATACAATGTAACACACATACGAATGATAAGGTTTGACTAATTATTTAGATCATTCTTTTTACAATCGGTCAAGCAAGTAATCTATCGCAGAATTGGCTGAAACCTTGTAAATAGCTTTTTTTTTTCAATTAAAAACCAAGGTAACACTTGTTTTTTTCATACTTTAATTATTATTTCTGCACTAGTATACGTAGAACAAAATCACTGAAATATCATATATATTACAAATAAACAGAGTAACACCTACTTATTGTCAATTCTATTAAAATGGAAGCATTTTGTCAACTGAAATGAAATAATTGCAACTAGAAATTATGTTGTAAAACATTGCATCTTATGGAGAAAACACAAAAACAAATAGCAAAGGTAATCAATAAATTTGGTTTTATGATAAAAAATTTTAAATGACTTAAGAAAGAGAGCACATTTTTCATTCATCCTTAATGAATTTATTATAAAATGTACAGAAGCCAAAATGTTACTTCATTAAACCCAGAAAATTGCCTCCATCTAATTTGACATAATTACAAAATTGTTTACTTAATAAAAATGAAATCAATCATTCAAATTCGTCCCTGTTGAATTCAAAACTATTCGAATAGCCGGGCAAATCACTAAAATCCTGTCTTTTTGTTCTGATTGGTATACATATCTAGGCAGCGACACCAGGTCACGCAGCACCCCGGTGCATGTCTGCAATATGGAGACTGTGCCTCCAGATTCTGTGTGTTTTTTAAAGCCTCATTTCTTCACGAAGTTTCACGCGGAGCCTAAGCAGTAGGCGGCGGTGGATATGAACAACAGGTGGGAAAAATACGCGAAACGAAATGTGGAGACGGTCCCACTTATACGTTCATGCAGCGTTGGCTTCTGCGACGCTGATAACATGTGCCGAAATTTGGCCAACTCTATGTGTAGACAGAGCCGTACACCAAATTTTGGCTTTAATGTATATAACTTTCTCTTTCTATAACGATGAAAATGTTTAGCCCCTTCCCCATGGCCTGTTATAAATTCTATAGTGCTCTTCTCGGGTTAAACCATTCTTCTTCTGTACAGAAAAACAAAGAAAGCAAAATTGTTTAACCTGACAAGGAGCACAAGAGAATTTCTATTAGGTCAAGGTGACTTCTAAGAATACTTGCAAAAGATAGGGAAGAGATCAGAAGGAGTGCACCTGACAAAAAGGAACTGAGATACCGAAGTATGAATCGTGTAAATGCGAGAACTATGGCAAAGAAAGGACGGAGTATTTACGGAACTATACAAGAATAGATGTAATAAACATGGAAAAATTATGGACACTAATAGAAACTGACAGAAAATTTGAATTATTTCAGAAATATATACGAAAAATTGGATATATTTAGTATGACTGAGAAAGTAGATAAGCGCATGCTTCCACGTGGCAGGGACGGGCAAGGCAAAAAAACGGCCAAGTTGTGTAGAGAAAGACAAATCGAGAAATAAATAGAATCAATGCTTTGCACAGAGATGTAGATGCATGGTGAGCAAATGTTCAAAGATATGAAAAGAAAAAGTCCCTTGGTTACCATTATAGAAAGAGGTCTGCTAATTAAAATATGAAATTTTTCACTACCAGTAAAAGGACTTTCTGTTTGAAATATTGGGATTTATACGCATTGACAAAGTTTGCGCCATCACCATGTATCGTAGCGCATTAGCTGAATAGCAGGGAGATGGTGCGATTAGGAGGACGTTTTCTGCTTCATTTCNTTTGTGTCCTCTGTGCGTGTGCTGATCGGGAATGTTTGTGTTACAGTCACACGGCGACCAAGAGGTGTTGAACAAATCTATCACGCACTTGGTGTTCATTCTGTTGGAGGTATTTATTTTCTGCTGGCTCGGAAATGAAGTCTGTGAACAGGTATGTTGGAATGTGTTGGATCACGTATTGTGTTTCGAAATTACGTGCAATTGCGTTTGAAGTTTAATAACAACCAATAAACCAAACACCCTAGGCATAAAACAAGTACATGTAAAGTATGCAAGTGTAAAGTTTCTACATAATCATTTCTGCATTGTTTAATGCATGCATAGAGTGCGGCCTTGGTTGACGCATGCTACAGTGCTGGATGGTATGAAGCAAAAGCTTCTTTCTGCCGCTCTCTCCGCATCATCATGACTGTGGCTTCAAACCCACTTGTAATGACTGCAGGAGGCATCTACGCTGTTTCTCTGGAGACATTTCTCAGTGTAAGTCAAATAAATGGAAATGTGTAAGTACTATGTAGGGAACAAAGTTGTGTAGATGGGAGAAAAAACTTGGTCCACCACATTTCTCGAAAGAGACTCTGTGGTCTTTCTTTTCAATTCTCTTAATTTCGAAAACTTGCACTATTCATTCAATTTTAATTTGTTGCCAATGAAAGCGCCAGGCCACGTGTTATAGTGTTATTGGATACTTGGTCAACCTGTGCAATTATATTTGCATGGAAAATTGAATCTAACCAATATATCTATGAACACATGTTTACTTGTATGTAGCAAGACAATTTTATTTGCCTTAATAATATGACAGATTCTCCTTTTCCATGTCATTGATGTAGGCACTATCCACCCAGTCTCATATTTAGCATCAACAGTGAAAACCGGACATCAGAACAGTTGTAAATTGTACATCAAAACAGTGGAACATCACGTACCTTTTCTTTACGAACATTGTTTATTATGATTCATATTATTTAGTTTAATGTGTACTCATCTATGACACGGTTGTGTATATTAATTGTTAAGCCCCATCCAAGCTCGGGTTTTCCTCCGGTTTTTCTTTCGAGTAGTGGCGGCCTACTTCTGCCGATTCTCTAGGCTATTGTCTAGGAGCGCGATTATTGAAACAAGAAATCGTGAATATAGTGTTATTTCAATTCTTATGATTTGTAAACACTATACTCAGAATAATCTATATTTTGATAATAATTCGTACATGTAAAATAAATTTTTTGAGTAAAATTATAAACATGTTGATATTCTATTAGTATTATAACTCGTAGCTAAATGTTTATCCTATCTAGGAATTTTTGCTGAAATTTTTCAATTCGCCTCTGCCTTAGAGACCTTGATTGCAAATGATGGGATGGTCCCTTTCTTGCACCCGAAAAGTAAGTTAGTTTATATGCCCTTCACATTTTCATACGCAGATTGTATCTGCTTTATTGATTAAAAATTCATTTATTACGTACTAGACATTCATTTTACAGGAATCAATATGTCAAGACAAAACTATTTCAAATAAATAATTCAAGAAACGTATTTTCTCGATTTAATATTTAAACAATAATTTCACGGAAAGGCGAAGGTTATAATAAATTTGTACATCGTTGACATCTTCTTTTAAGGCACTACATCATTCATTTGTAGAACGTATTGGCCTCTGCTCTGTCAGCCGTCCAATTCTTTCTGTCCATTATTTTAATGGTCCAATTTCTGATGTTCATGTTCCTGATTTCTTTCAGCTCATCATCTCTTCACCTGTTTTATTGGTCTTCCTCTCTTTTTGGTGGATAAGGGGAACCAGTCGAAGATTTTCTTCACTGATCTATTATTGTCCATCCTGTGTTTATGTCCAAACCACCAGAATATCAGTGCATATAATACCTATTACCTTTTTTAAATACATAATAATAAATATAATAGCTACATTCCATTGTAGTGGGAGTTCCTGAATCTTCCATATTTTAAGAATCAGTTGGAGTAATTCCTTTTTTATGTTCCATCCACCGAGCTTTATTAGCTCTGGGGGAATATTGTCTGAACCAGCTGTTTTTTTTTGCTTTAAATGATTAATGATATAAGAAAGTTCATTGAATGTTGGTTCTTCGACATCGCCTTGATGTTTCCTCTGATCATCTACGACAATATTTTCTATAATATTATCACGAGGATTAAATGCGTTCTTAAAGAAGTCTCTCCAACTCTGTAATATTTGTTCATCTTGAGTCACTATGTTCCCCGTCGAGTCTTTACATAGAGGTCTGGAGGACTTTGATCACCATCAGTCCTCCCACCTTTTTAAAGAATGTTCTTGACTCGTTAGGTTTATTGTTTGCTTATATAACTTTTACTTCATCATTTATCCCAATTTTCTCCTTCTTTTGACACATTTTGTTGGCTTTCATTCCTAGGACTTGATATTTCTCATAAGCGGTCCTTCTTCTTGTTGTTTGCTTTATTTTCTCCTTGCTTAATTTTTCATTTCTTTGGCTTTTCACAATCGTCATCCCACCACTCGTTTCTGTTTATCCGTATTACCTTTACTTATTGATTCCTCTGCTATTTAATTACTATCCCTTTGTACTAATTATTTTTACCTTTTGTTGCAGGTAATTAACGCTTCGTATTCACTCTTCATGTTGCTGGTCACAATCAGCGAGCAATCATAATTTCTTTTTTTTTTTTGGAGAAATATTTAAGTAGTATAATGTAGTATTTTCCCTACAAATTCCATACATATCACATTGCACCCCAATTAAATTTTTTTGATTCGATAAATAGCCAATTTTGTGGGGAGCCAATTTTAGCATCCACCGTCAGCAAACACAAGCACGTTCCAAGAAATACATAAAAAATTTGATTACATAATTTCACCACATTCCAATTCATTTGTCATTTGCACTATAATACAATGTGTGTGTTACGATACATTTTTACATATTTTTGTACTATTTAGGATTGTGCACAACAAGAATTTATCTCGTTTTCTGTATATCATGTCATATGAATTACGAATGTAATGAAGTAGTCTCAAGTATACCATATTATGTATTAATATTGTTTTTGTTTATAAGTAGTTAAATGTTGGCCATGAGGAAACTAATAAATCTGTCTATGGACAAATTGTGTGACGTCTTTCTTTAAATTCTTGAGTATTTTTTGAGATATTTGAAAAATTCCTATTTTATACGATTTAATACATTACATGTTACGTTTTCTTTTTTACTTAGAAACATGGAAAGAACAAAATATGAAGTTCGTTTTGAAGGAATAAAACTCTAACGTTTTGTAAAAAATTATTCTTTGGTTTTATTAGTTTGACTTATATTTTTAGACAATACAAGACTTTCAGTTTCTTTCAGATTCTTTTGTCCTAAGGAATTTGCAATTTTTTTCTCTCTCTTTGTGTTCATCATTTATGGTGTCGTGATATGTTGCCAATAAGTTACGTAATTATATTGATTCAAATGGATTCTTACTTGAATACTTTTGTCAGTAATGATTAGAACAGATGGGGATATCGAATAAAATTCGTTAAAATGTATTTAAGTTTCAATTAAATCCATAATATAACTGTTGCACCAACGATTCGATATATTTATCGAGGCGAAGCAAGCATTACAATCCACTAAGAATTTTTGAAAGCAATGAATTCGATGTCCAATCCACTCTGTCTCCATTGGCATACGAGAGTAAAATTCAGTGGAACGAGCAAAGCAAGAAGGGAGTATAAAGGACATTGCGCAGAAAGAGTTCAAAAAAGTTCCTTTATCAGAAACAACACGATTATCAGCCACAAAGGTCCGTTTACACGGGGCAAGCTGCCTGGCAGGTTACCTGCTCCCTGTAAACGGATTCTGCCTCAAAAATGAGGTAAGCCTTGATGTCAAGCAGGTACTTGCCCCGTGTAAACAGATTTGGTAGGCAGATTACATGCCAGACAGCCAGGTTTTATCTCACCGGATATGCCACGTCAAATATTAAATTTAACAATTGATTTATGATACAGAGCTGGGCCCCCAACGTTTTATGAAAAATTAGATGTGGAATTTACTAGAGCTCGCCAGCCGTAAAGAAAAGTGCCACTAGTTGGACAACACGGATGTAAAACGCTGTGTCGCATAGATAAACTGCTATGCGAAAAACGTCTTTTCGTCAACGTTTACCGCCACTAAGGCAGACACTACTTAGTGTATTTATAAAGTAACACGAGAACGATTCATCATATATGAGCAGAAAAGCTTATTTTTCTTTACCAGTAGTAAAAGATTCCGTCATTGTCGTTATTAATTGATGCAAAAGGTCTTATTCGGCGGCATGGCGGCCATCTTCATAGCTGGGTCTTTGGGCAAGCGTTGACTAAAGCAGCACTGAAGATGGACGCCATGCGGTCTTAAAGGCCTTTTGCATCAATAAATAATGCCAGAATGACGAAATCTTTTACTTCTTGTGATGTACATCAATCTGTCAACATGAGACCAATTCCTCCAATTCTTTTTCCTTGTAGTAATAACATTGTTGAAAAACTATGTTCATTGAAAGCTCGTGAATTCACATTCAAAATATGTGATGAATCGCGTTTAAGGATTAGAAATTTGCAAGATAACAAGCAAATTCCATAAAAGCGTTTTAATAACAGCAAAGGAGGAGTAATAGAATAAAGTAAAATATTATTACGTTGCGAAAATGAACATGTCCAATCCGAGTTTCACGAAGGAAGTTCCTCGGAGAAGTATAATTTTAAGAGAAGAAGATAGCACAAGGACATAACGAAATTAATCTTCACCGGAAGGTGGTCTGCTGCATCTGAAACATTTACGAAGACCATTAATAAATGAAATTTAAAATTCTTCGTGAATTGAAGGTAGAGTGTGACAGGGGATATTAATATAAGAAAAAAAATTACAAAAAACTAGGGTATTTTTCCATACTCGGCATAAGTTTATCGCACGTACATTTCGGCATAGGTATTGAGCGAGAACAAATATTGACAGCGCCGAAGACGATCCGGACAGAATCTCCGCCAGATAATGAAGATGATCCGGACAGAATCTCCAGCGGATGAAATTTTAGCCCGTATGAAGTATTTTATTAGATATCCCGTCCTTGTGAAACAGAATGAGACAGAATTACATTGAATTATCCATCCGATTTAATATGCCTGTGTTAATGTGACGCACTTTGCCACCCCTCCCACTTACCTGAAGCTCCTTGTATGCAATCAACCCCTCAAAGACAGTCATACTTCCGAAAGAAAATGGAAGAACTTTGGTCATACCTTTTTTAGCGAGTGTTTGGACACTAAAAATACGGAGATGTTGGACGCGTGTTGTGTTTAAGGGTAGACACAACCAATATTTAAGAATAAAAATCCCGACACTCGTTATGACTTGGACTACCTATGATTGTCGTTTGATATTAAAATCATCGTTTGGTAGTACTTTCACATATCTTGAGGGTGCTCCAACGCTATGAAAACAACAAAGAGACTACCGTAAAATGAATTTCGTTGAACGTAGATTAATAAATGAAGATTTATTGGATAATATACGCAATGTATTTTATAAATAAGATTATATTGTGTTACTCTACAAATAGTAAAAAAGATTATTTCAAGGACAGGTTCTCTTCGAGTTATTTCGGCATTANTTGTGTTAATGTGACGCACTTTGCCACCCCTCCCACTTACCTGAAGCTCCTTGTATGCAATCAACCCCATCGAACACAGTCATACTTCCGGAAGAAAATAGAAGAACTTTGGTCATACATTTGTTAGCGTGTGTTTGGACACAAGAAATAACGAAGATGTTGGACGCGTGTTGTGTTTAAGGGTAGACACCACCAAAATTTTGGAATAAATATCCCGACACTCGTTAAGACTTGGACTACATGTGATTGTCGTTTGACATTAAAATCATCGTTTGGTAGCACTTACACATACCTTACGGGTGTTCCAACGCTATGGAAACAACAAAGAGACTACCGTAAAATTAATTTCGTTGAACGTAGATTAATAAATGAAGATTTCTTGGATAATATACGCAATGTATTTTATAAATAAGATTGTTATATTGTGTTACTCTACAAAAAGTAAAAAATATTATTTCAAGGACAGGTTCTCTTCGAGTTATTTCGTCATTATACGTGAATACAAAGAATAAGATGAAAAATATCACTAAGTCGCGTTGAATCCGACATAGGGGATAACAATAGAGTAGGTTGGCAGTTCTCCCAAAATCGGAAACGTTTCAGATGGCAGCTAGACTTATGTACTGCCCTTGAGCGGAGGTGAAAATGCTTAACTGGTAGCGCAGGACCCAGACAGTGCACACTAATACATCAAGAATATGCAAAATAGTTTTATTCTGGGAAAAAATTAATGAAAAGATACAGAGTACAAGAAATACTTAAGGTATAATATCGGGACAATCGAGAAAGTAGGAAAAGCAACAATTTATCAAACAAAACTCATTTTAAAAAGATTACTAAAAGAACTCCTATAGCATCGCCATTGCGCGGTGATGCATGCCTGCTAATCCATGTTTCGACTTCACCTCCTACCCACCTACCTAGTCCACCGTATCATTGGCACGGTGATTCGGATGTCCTTCTTACATACGAAGAACGATCTATGACCCTGTCGAACGCTCCTCGACCGAAGGTGTTCCAACGATGTTCGAATGGAACAGAGTTCGAACTTAACTCTATCTCGGATCGATCTTTGCTATGCCTTCTCCTCTTATTTTAAGGAAACGGGTGGGAGGAGAAACAGAGTATCCGTTTCCCAGAATTCTCCTCTCTTGGTGAGAAACGAAGTTCCGTGACAGAAGGACGCGAGCCCTAAGCACAGACTGGCCTCCCAGAGGCACTGACCTTGCGCTGTGCTCCAGCGCTTACAAGAGCGAGACATCGTCTTCCAGAGCGATGGATGAATACGTAGTTAGCACTTGAGAATCTCAACACAATAAACACATCACACATTTATTTGAAGAAATTATTGCTTTTCGGGGGCTCCATGACGCAATTCACGGACCGACTGACTTTTGGAGAGCACACGGTAAAATCGCTCGTTGAAGACGCGTTCACTGCAACTGAACTAATTTAAAAAAGACGCCTCTTATACAGCAACACTTCCTTTCTCTTAGCCTATATCTTCTTCTCTCACCGTCACGAAGCCTCAACTGCTCCACATAGATAATATTTATATTATTCTTTACTTGTATTACTAATATTATTATTATTGCTTTTTTATTTCAATTTATTTACAATCAGTCTATTTTAATTTAAATTATTTTTTGACAAATCAAATTATCTTACTTTTTATGAACAGACAAAACTTTTGACCGACTCAGCACATTTCTCTTAAGTTGTCAATTTGCCTGAAAATAATCCACAGTAAGGATTGAAATATTGTGTATATTATTTTATTTATTTGTGTTTTTGAGTAAATATATGTTTTCACAAAAAACAGAATCGTTTGATTTGGCATTAATTATTTATGAAGACGGAAAATATGACTAATTCTGTAAATTATTTATTTTCTTAATACTTGTATCAATAGGTTTATTTCGTGATATTTTGATCAAGACATGATCAGTGGCGGATTGGACTTTAACTCTCAACACATAAAGGCATACTTTGCCATTCTAAACAGTTAATAAATACCGTTACTATTTAATATTAATTGTTGATTATCTATTTGATGAGTTAATGTATTTTTTAAATTTATAAATATTGTATTGTAATTGAGTTTAGCCTATAGCTACATTATTTATGACAATTCGGTGGATTCTAGCAACAGTCAATAATGTCGAAAAATGATATCAGATATAAATAAACGCTTCTTCAAGAATCTTCTAGACTATAGAAAACATCGCGTTGCTAACCGTGTCTTACTATTAGTGAGACAAATAAATTGCAAGTATTTATAGCGCAAGCACTATGAAAATTCACATGTGACCAAGGCCGCCTGCTGCGCTGTCGCCACAAATTCATTATTAAAACTAAATCTCACTACATATTATAAATGGACCAAATGTTTGATTGAAAAACGATTCTTTCGCTGATTTGATTAAATAAATCGTTTCCAGTACAAAAGATTATTAAGAAGGATTCTTTAATCCTTTACTCTACCAGTTGCTTTGAAACTTGACGTTTATATAGTTGCCAAGTAATATTTTTCACGATTAGTGATAAAAAAAATTAAACTTAAAAGTAAGGGTAGTTGAAGAGTTTAAGACGGAATTAAAAAACAATTTGCATTCCTATATTATGATAAACAGTCTCCCTGAACAATTACAACTTTTAAAAACTTTTCATTCATATAAAAAAATACTCAATATGAGTGATTCATACAAATGAGACTTGAAAATGGTTCGAGAGCACAAATAATATAATGTATATTGATTGAGCTTAAGTAATATTATTTAATTTTTTTGTAAAATATATTAAGAATATGTTTTCGCCTTTACTTATTAAAATATGAGACGTAAATCGATGTTTCTGTTTTACGGAAACAACGTTTCGAACTTTTATGACTTCTTCATCAGGGCTACAACACCCGAAATCACAATACTAGGATGCCGAATTATCCCAACATAAATACAAAAAATTATCAAAAATTGTCCTATGCTGTATTATTAAAATCCCTCAAATTATGTAAAACCCAAAAAACATAACACCCACCTCTCATACTAATACACGCAAGTGAAAGTCTTGAAAAAGTTCTTAAAGGGGAAAAAATAATACATCATGACTCCGGTTATTATACGATTGGAAGAACAAGGTTTCGAAGAGGAAAAGACGTGGGATATGTTTACTTCCTATTTTTCCCCCTTCTTCTGAGCAGTGATAATTTAATGAATTTCTTTGTAACTCAATGAACCAGAACAGGAGAAAGATGGGTTCTTAAATTATCAGTTCAATAAAACTGCACCCTGTTGGCTCTTTTTTTACCTAATTTTAGCATTTTTTCCCTTTAACATTTACAATTGTAATGAAAATAATATATATTTATATGTTGTTTTTTTTAATTATATGATAATTTGAAGTACGGTATTTTCAAAAGGGACAATAAAATCAGAAATACAACGATGTAATTAGTATTGCCCAGAAACACTTAATATTGCAATTGGAAGTTCTTAATTCCAGTTACATTTTTCACACTAATAATGTTGTGTTCGCATTATAATATTTTTCTATTCTATTTTTTGCGGCCCTAAAGATACGTTACATTACTTACACAAGACTCTTGTGCCAATGATCATTATTACTAAGAACATTAAGACTTAATTCGCACATCAGTCAATACGTGATTTTAATGCTCTTTTTGCGATTAATTGTTTTTAAAATATTTTAATTTTACAGTTAAAGACGATCAACTTACGCACGGTTCCCTTGGTCCTCAACGCTTTGGTGGAAACTTTCTTCTTACTGAACATCGCCCCTCATCATGTTTCATAAAATCGAAACCATGCAGTTATTTTCATTCAGGGATTATTATCGTAACTTATGGAGCACTTACGATTTCATTCTCTCTTCACTCGTATTGGGGTGTGTCAGTTATTATAGATTAGAAGAGCACTTGTACAGGAAATGGTGTTCCTGATCGAGAAGACCACGGAAGATACCTTCACAAGGCTCAGTTTCTAGACACGATATTCGTCCGCTGTTGCGGTTTCCTACTGTAAGACTTGTAAATCCAATCTTGTATAAAAAATGTTTCAGAATCTTGGAACTGACTCTGTCACTGGAATTAGATGCTCTCGTCTTTGTGACTATTAGTAATAGTCACGGAAGTTACGATATTTGCGCATCTCGCTCTACGCAATGAGTTCCACGCATTCCGCTCCTCGTTCCCCGGTTACATGTCACATACGCTGACGATGTCGTTCTGGTCTCGGACAACGTAGAAGTTGAACTTCAATACTTAGCAACGATGGCAAAATTGATAAAAATGTTTCTCACAGAACTACAACTGGATGGATTAAGTGGCGACAACTTACAGGCGTTATGTGCCACAGAAAAATTCCGCATATAATCAAAGGGCATTAGTACAAGACAGCCATTAGACCTGCTGTTCTGTACGGGTCAGAATGTTGGGCGACGAACAAGCAGCACCTACATAAAGTGCATACAACAGAAATGCGCATTCGACGCTGGTCAGCAAATGTCTCACTACAAGACAAAATCCGAAATAAGTACATAAGAGGAAGTTTTAAGGTTGTCCCGATAGTCTACAAGATTAAAGAGAATCGCGAACGGTGGTATGGTCATATACAAAGACGCCCGGACGATCATATGGTGAAGCTTGCCCTAGACTCCGTGCAAAATGGAAAATGCAGACAAGGAAGGCCGACCTCAAGTAAATGGGAACAGGTCTAGCAGGAAGAAGAAGTTCTCCGGTTACATGACGGCGACCGACATGTTGTTCGGCGTGAGATTCTCCGAGGTCGTCCATCGACAAACACGACTCATGAAGCTGTTCTATTCCGCGAACACAATCATCCTTTGCTTTGTGACCGCGTTGATGGAATCGTACACAACAGACAGAAGAAGGAAATTGGTGGGGAAGAGAACCGTCTACAACACTTTCTCTGAATACGTCAATGAAGAATATTGACACTGAGAGGAGGGGCGGATGTAGGGGATGATGAACGGGGAATAGACGAGGAGGAGAGGAAAAGGCAGCTTGTCGAATCAGCGAAAATAATTAAGAAACATTTCTGCCCCAGGCAACAAACTGTACAAACAAGTCAAAAGAAAATGTGGACTGAAAAGGTGAAAAGCGTTGCTGAAGAAGGAATCCCGAGAGACGAAGAGAAGATGAAGCGAGTGGCACACATGAACTTGAAGGATTCACGTTTGAAAAATTTGACTCAGAAATTAGATGCGCGGTTCACATCAAGCATCAAATGATGGAATAGATAATGTCCATTTCCATCGATTTTAGTTCGGTCACAATTTAAATATTAATGTTTGAGTAAGTGTGGTGATTTGTTTTTGTTATCAATATTATTATTAAAATGATGACAATTGAACTGAGTTAAATGTATGTTAAAATACATTAAATTTATTTATTTTTTTGTTGGTTTTTGCTTTTTATGAAGACAAAATATTTTCTAATTTTCATAGTTGTAATAATGGTGCGTTTATTATGCAGTAGAACCTAGTTATATCGAAAAAAAATAGCTAAAATACGAAAGTTTTACCAAATAATTTAAAAATTAAAATAATAATTCAGAGTTTGATCCATCTAGCATTCGCGATATTGCACATCCATATCTATGCATAACAAAACGACGATTGATGTTTAATCACATACTTGCCAATGAAATAATCTTAAAATAAAAATATTTCTTTCATCTTATTACATTTTTTAAATTATCAATTAAAAGTTGTCGGTGAGCCTTACAGCCCCAATAATAATAAAATTAATAATAATAATAATTATAGCTGTATCAGGAAAAGCAAGGAAATACGAGGACATCACAATTGATATCAAAAATATATAGAAGCTAGGCAAGATTGAAATTATCCCCTTAGTGATATCTGTCGAAGATACTTTATCAAAGAAATTTAAGAAGACTTTGGAAGATTTAGGAATAAAAAAGAATATCATGAAAGTCGCACATAAAGCTGTCCTCCTGCAAACTAGGCACATTGTCCGAAAGGTTTTGAATTAATTAATAACTCATCTCGCTAGACAGGATGAATTTCCTTTCCGTATCAATAAAAACCTAATCTCAATATTATCTATAAGATGGGTGAATATTTTCAGTTTCTACTAGGAAGGAATCCATAAGAAATGATAATATTAAAAATAATAATATTTATTATTATTATTATTATTATTATTATTATTATCATGATCATTAGTCATAGGTGAAGTCCGTTATGATAAGCAACTAGTTCAGGGTAAACAAATTTTATAAACTTTAGTTATTGTGAATATGAAAAAATTTCCATGTTTTTAACAAAATTAATTGAGGGTAACAGAATCCCCGAAAAACTTGGATCCTGGAAGTACACGTTGTAAATAATGGTTTCATTTCTTCATTAATTCTCTTTGAAGAAAAATTACACACACAAGGTGGGAGTCACAAACGGTTGTCACATCAGTAATAACTATGATGAAGGATAACAGTTTTGGTACAACGTCGTATGAACTCGTATTCCCTAAGTTGGTTGTCAAGGTAACGTCAAAATGTTTTCAATTTATGATGTGTCGAATGAGGCATACGTAATACGACGCAATAGAGCCATCGAATCGATGACAGATGTACATCAGTCTCAGAAGGTAGCCCTAGTGATCACGTTACCAGGTGATCATTCTGCCTAGTTCTTAACTGCCTTTTAACGGGAATCCGAATTATCAAGTTAAACCTACGTAAGTAAGAGATGTGTGACTATCTCTTCTTAAAATATTTTTTTAATCATTCCAAACCATAGAGTAGTGTATATGAATTCTTTTTTTCAGATATTGGAAGAAGTTAGCGAATATTTATCAGCCACAAAATATTTGTGATACCTTTGAGAAAATAAAAAGATGGCGTTCTCTATTGAAGGAATGGGCCTTGTTACTTGCATGAGGCTCGTAGGATTGCTGAACGAACGAGAAACAGAATGGGGTCGTTGGTTGAATCGTCTTCACGGGATTTTCTTCTTGAATTATCTTCTGACAGTTCCGATGTTCATAGCTTCTCTTTTTGAAGACGAAGAAATCGATTTGATGAATGTGACGACGGCGATCGGATTAGTCGCACAGATGATGACAACGGCGATGAAACAGATCTATCTACTTATCCATGAGAATGAAGTATTGACCATCACCCGCGTTCTACACTCTGGTCTGGATTCCAGAGTCCAAAGCTCTAAACGACAGCAAAACATATATATCAAGGGAAAGGTTACATTAGGGAGACTCGTCCGAGTGTTGGGGATTTGGTCCACAACTTCTCTTACCATATGGTTCGCTCTACCATACATCATGAGTTTTTTTACAAAAGAGAAAACTTTCCCTTTACCAATCAATCACTTCCTGGATGTATCATCACGCCCTTGGTACGATTTGGAATATTTCGTCATCACTGTGATGTGTCTTACGAGTGTCCTCGTGATTATGACTGTAAATGGGTATATTTTTGCTTCTCTTCTTCTGATATCGACGGAACTCAAAGTGTTGAATGTCTCTGTCATGACAGTGTGGCAACGCGCACACGAATCGCTGAACTTGAAAGAGGAATTCAATTTCATGGAAGCTGTGATCATCGGAGACAATGACCTCGAGCAAGATGAGCCACGCGAAGAAAACAAGTTTCTTTTTGAAGAAGAGGAAGAGGAAGAAGATAGAGAAGGAAAGGAAGAGAATGATGAAGCAGGAGAAGAAGGAAGCGGGAGAAAAGGAGTCCGAATTTCTCCTGAGAAAATTGGAGCCGAGGCGCAGCGCTGTCTGAACGAAAGTATCATCCATCATGTGAATGTTCTCAAGTAAGTCATTTTAATCCAATATCTCGTTTTACAACTATATTGACACTTTTCCAGAAAAGTCAAATTTATCCGTGCCTTTATTCGTGTTGCCGTATGAGATACAGCACTTGGCGCGCATTCCACGGAGTGTGTGGGAAACGTGAGCGATGCGAGCTCTTTTAGGTGAGGGAGTGTAAGGGAAGCGGAAAATCAAACACCGGAACACCTTTAATTTTTAGCACTGGAATTCTTGTTGAAACGATCTTAGTTTATTTCAATTGTCGAATTATAACAACACGCAAAACATTTGTTTTTCTTTTCAATGCGTTGTCAAAGTTGTCAAGTAAATTAAAAGAATTTTTTTTAGTATTTTTCCCATTTATTTTACTTATATTTATTATAGTGGACGTAAATCTGAAAAAGATTATCCAAAGAAATACATGTTTCAACTATTAGCCAATAATGATAGTCAGCTGGTTAATTTGTCTGCTTCTCTTAGTTTGCTTGTTCTGTAGGAAAAGTTGGTTTTCTTTTCAACTTCATTGTAACTCTCTTTTTGATCACAAGAACATTTTAACAGCATTAAAAATTAAAATTTACTATCTGGTAGTTTTGCTGCAAGAGAACTACAGACACTCCAATAAAATTGTTTTACAATGTATTATAACAACAGTCCATTGTTGTGGTTCCTAATGGAAACAATGGAATGCACCTTCCATTGCCTTCAGAGTTAGGTCAAGGGGAACGTTCTGATAATACTGAGTAATATCAATTTGTTACGTTCGTAATACATATAAGTAAAAAAGGTTTTCGTCTGACTTTTAAGATACAAAAAGTTCCACAATCGTGCCATATTTCACAACGTTAGATTATCAGAAATTGGGTGAAAAAAGAAAACGAGTCAAACAGTACGATGCCGAGAGAAAGGATTTACATCAGTTCATCATAAACCAGGAAAGAATGGCTATGCCTCCGATTAATTCTGGAAATAGTTTTAATCTCTTCTTATAAATATGAGAAGTGTAATTTGAAGTTTGTGTCTCAGGTATGGGGACTCAAAACGTTTGGACAAAATTTGAACTTATTTCATTGTCTAACAAATAACTCATAAATGACGCATTTCTGAGACTAAGTTGGTCTTACTTAAGATTAGTACATTGTGCATCATATGGGTGTATAACATTTTAAGTAAAGTGAACGGGTTAACGTATGACAAATCAAAATACTTTTTTTTAAATTTTTAACGAATATAACAAACTGGTCCTACTTTTAGTGGTGTTATATGTATTTTATGAAAAATTACACAAGGTTTCAGGGTTCATTTTTCTGTGTCAAGTACTATTTTAGCATTTTTGCGGGAGGCTTTAACCTCAAATTTTCAGCTGATGACAATGTCGTGAACAGCTTCCTGCACGTGAGTAAGTTTCAAGGATTTGTTTCTTAGTGGTTGGCACTTTGTTGAGGCAGCCATATTGTATATTTTATGCAATGTATCGTGTCTTTGAGTGCAGTGGATACTGAGCAAATTCAAAAACAACTTCTTCTTTTTTCAATTTTTTAATTTTACTTTTAACATTAATATTTTGTGATTTGTGACACAAAAATGAACAATAAGAAAAATACAACAACATAGGATGTGGCGCACTGTTGTAGCTTGTTACGTTAAAATTACATGTTATGTATCACTATTTTACAATGTTTCTGATAGGTAGCACAAAGTAAAATAAATGATTTGTAGCTATTCCAGGATTTATCTGTACTGTGTGGTCATTTCATTTCAAACCAACTTATATGTAATGTAATATTATACACACGTAATGTTATCTTACCCTCCCAGGGAACACCACCTTCACGAAGTACTGTCCGTGCGGTTGGCGAGAGGTTGCGCGTAGCATCAAAACAGAGCTATGCCGGCGGTAGTGAAACTACCAGCAGGGCCACCCAAGCCGGACAGGTTTCAGCTGAGGTACCAGACGATGTGTGTTTTACAACGATCTATCTTTCCCAACCAATTCCGCTTCCTTACTACCTGCTGCCTTGTAGGAGGGGGAGGGATCCCCAAAGGCTAAGGGAAGGAAAACCCCGATAGAAAACCAAAGGGGAGGGGGACCTCGAAAGACCTCGAAAGAAGTGGCTCCAAGATGTTGTGGATGACCTGAAGAAGATGAAAGTGACTGAATGGTGGGATAAAGCAGAGAGAAGAGATGAATAGGAACACCTCGTGAAGGCAATACATGCCCTCAACGGGCTGTAATGCTTTGGAAGAAGAAGAAGAAGAAGAAGAAGAATGTTATCTTATTTTGATCTTTTTTGAATAAATATTTCGGAAAGAGACACTCTTTTGACAGTAAATACAGAAAATTAAGAAAAAATTCTAACGACGCACAAGAAAACTATATATATTTTTTAAACACAGACCCACTGTCATCCTTCAATAAAAATTTTCTATGGTGATTAAGAGGGTATTAATTCCTAGAATTAAATCAAAATTTTTCAAAACGGCGCATTATGAGAAACAAAAAAATTTTAACTTTGAAAATAGTAATTTTTTTCTGCGTCGACGTACATTGTATAGTATATTATAGAGTAAAGACCGCTGAATGTTGGAGGCAACTCCAATGACAATCGAATGATTGGCCGTTTCTCACTGGGAAGAACATATAGAATTGTAACATAGCGACACACAGACGCCTAATTACAAGAAGAGGTTCTTCGCAGTCACCACCTCGGTCGCCCGGGCAAACAAATACTAGCATTAACAAAATAAATATAGATTTAATATAATAATAATAAATTTATTGTCAAAAATCAGTACAGACTGCATATGACCACGTGGAGGACAATAAACTAATTTACTCTCCGGAAGCAAGCAAGGGACCATCCCATCAATTCCGATCAAGGGTCCTAAGGCAGATGCGGATTCAAAAATATCAGCAAAAGTTCCTAGATAAGATAAAAAGTTAGCTCCGAGTTATAATACATATATAATGAAAATATGTTTGTAATTTTATGCAAATATGTTTGTAAATTTACATGTACAAGTTATTATAGAACTATAGATTATTCTGAGTATAGTGTTTAAAAATCGTAAGAGTTGAAAAAAAAACACTAAATTCACGATTTATTGTTACAATGAACATGCCCCTAGACAAAGCCTAAAGAACCTGTGTAAGAAATCCGCCTCTACCCGAAGGAAAAACGGAGAAAAACCCGGGCCTGGATGGGCTACAGAATTTATGTACACAACCGTACCAAAGTTGAGTACACCTAAAACTTAATTAATATGAGACATACGGCAACACAATCATGCAAGAAAATAGTTTTTGAAACTGTTATAAGTTATTTTAAAAATACTACAGCAATGCCGTAATAAAGTACTAGAGGGATTTAACTTTTATTAAAATCTATAAATGCTTTTACAGTGTAGGAGCACTGGTGCTGGAGGTAGCTTTTAATTGCCGATTTGAAGAGATTCAATTTAGTAATATCCTTTATATTGTTGGAGAGGGGATTACATAGAACGATTCCCATATGATATGGTCCCTTTTGGCAAAGAGTGGTTGAACCTCTAGGCCGATGAATATTATTCCTATTGCGAGTATTGTGTTCGTGAACGAGACTGTTTCGTATAAAGCAAGGGTGGCACTCCAGTAATTCGGTGTTAACAAACACGACCGTTTCATAAATATATATGCAGGGAAGTGTTAAGATATTTAAATCCTTCAATAGAGGTTTACAAGAGTTTCGGGGGTGAGATTTACAAATTATCCGAACTATCCTCTTCTGAATCTGAAAGTTTGAATACTCTGACCGGAATTACCCCAGAAGAAAATGCCGTAACGTAAATGGGAGTACACGTTTGCAAAATAAACGCAACGGGAAATACGTGGACTAACTGCGTTAACTAAGATTCGGAATACGTAACACAATTTACTTAATTGGGAATTAAGATTGTCAACGTGACAATTCCATTTGAGGTTGTCTTAAATATAGAGACCTAAGAATTTTGTATTCGTAACAGTTTTTAATTTTGTTCCGTTTAAAGAAAGATAAACGTTACTTAGCAATGAATGAATACACCTAAGCAAAGCTCATGAAGAAAGAAAATACTACATTACAATACTTGTACATTTGGCTAGATTGTACACACATGTACTATTTGTAACTTTTACTTTTGTTGCTGCGTCAACAAAACTTTCTTTCGTGACGCGCCAATCCTCTGAAACTTTAAGACGGTATGCACTCCCGCTTATAGAGTACATTTCCTCATAAGAAAAACATGTCTCTTATGCGCGGAACGTACAGTTCTTGAAATAAAATAAATATTAGCCGAAAATTGTTCAACGTTCAAAATTCCAAACGGGTTGAAATATTACAACTATACTTGGTATTTTTATTAGAATATATGATGGTTACCTCTCCACCAAATGTTATCAAAATATGAGTTAATCATGTTAGAAATCTATGAAAACAGTGATTTGACATGGAATGACCTGTGATGTACGAGCAAATGTTGCCAACGCCCGCACAATATATTCAGAAGAATTCAGTGTCAGAAGTCTGTCTGCTGAGGCTGCGACCGCGGGGTGCTCTACCTGAGCACGGCGTGCGCTGTTGCGTGCTTCCATTGTCATTAGTGTTCTACTGCCATTTTCCATAATTGTCACACCCAAAAAAAGTGTATAAGAATAAAAACAGTTTTTAACGAATGTAATGAATCCTTGTTTCGCGTCTTTTTATTCGCGAATGTTTTCATGTTTCGCGTCTAAAAATGACACGAACTTTTTAAATAAGATTTACGACATAATAATAATTAAAATAAAAAAGTGTTTTTATTTTGGTGTAACTCTGATGTCAAGGTGATCACGTCCATCTACATATATAAAACGTACAAACACATTATGGACATATGAGAGCGACAGCAAGAAATTATTTGAATAAGTAAATATCTTTTTTAATTTCTTTAAACATGGGTCAGATAGTTCAAACATACACGTGTATGTGAATTGGGAATTTTCTTTTTAGATTTCTTGGTGATGCCCAGAGAACATTTAGTGTTCCTCTACTTATCCAGTTTGGTACTACCAGTGTCATCATATGCAACAACATATTTGCAATTGTGCAGGTAAGTGATGGACAAAAATAACTATCTATATTAAAATATGTAATACAATGTAACAGACATACGAATGATTAGGTTTTACTAAATAAATGGATCATTCTTTTTACAATCGGTCCAGCAAGTAATCTATCGCAGAATTGGCTGAAACCTTGTATATCAATTTTTTTATTAAAAACCAACATAACACTTGTTTTTTCATACTTTAATTATTATTTCTGCTCTAGTATACGTAGAACAAAATCACTGAAATATCATATATATTACAAATAAACAGAGTAACACCTACTTATTGTCAATTCTATTAAAAAGGAAACATTTTGGCAACTTAAATGAAATAATTGCAACTAGAAATTATGTTGTAATACATTGCATCTTATGGAGAAAACACTTATTTACAAATTAAGATCGACTTTCGACGAAAGTGATGGAGGTTTACTTTGATTTGTAGTAAATTTTCCACAGTATTATTTATATCATTCATATCTATAGGTCACCGGCCATTTGAGAAAGATGTTTTCCTTTTTCCTTTGAGGTGCGATGCATAAATCAGGAAACCGTTGCAGTCGGCCGCCATGTTGCTTCATGCTCTTAGGCATTACAAACGAGTCAAGTCAGTTCCGGAATAATATTTGTACCACATTATTAACCGATAGATAGAAATTAAATCATGATTTTTTGTTCATTATTATTCATATTATTGTGTTCTATAGAAATTAGAATAATAATAATAATAAAGATGACAATTATACATCTCAGTGATTTGACTAACTTGGAGCGCTGGTCCTACCTTAATTCTTCCCACGCCAGTACTACCTTAACGCATGCAGAACAAATAAGGTTATTTACAAACTTAACAGAATTTGTAAAATGAAATCCGTTTAAATGACTGTATCTTGGTCAGTTATGAACTATTTTTTCTAAAGTTTTAACAGACAATTTCAGTGTTTTTGAGAATTTGAGTCAGACTTTTAGAAAATCGAATGTGTATATTAAGAATCGTATATTGAAATAATGGTGTATTTTTGTTTTTACCATGAGGCGACATTTGTTTAATAAAAGTTTTGATTTTTTTGGGTTTCCACTATAGAATAGTAATCTTTTAAATTCAAAATCTTTTTTTTTATGGAAGAGTAATCTTTCATTTCAGTGTAGATAAATTATTATTTCACGTTCACTGCACGCCGGGACTCAACTTCCGCATAAAATGAACTCTGTGTAATTTAATGTGAAATAATGATACAATTGTAAATCGAATGAATTCTTAGACTTTAATGAAATTAAAACACACGTTTTTAGACAATTCTGAAAAAATGATTTTGTTTGTCTCCATCAGTGAACAGGATAATAAAAACAATATTCAGGATCTCGGTTGACTCTTTTGAATTCACAAGAGCTCGTAAAAAGATGGCGGCCGACTGCAACGGTTTCGTAATTTATGCAACACACCTCGGAAAAAGCGAGATTAATGTATTTACTCTTGACAAACTTGCCGATGATTTTCTCAGTCTAATTCATTTGGACTTAAAATATTCCGCATAATGCCATAGCCATTTTTCTATGTAATATAATTTTTTAAATAATTTAGCCCTTTCTAAGACATATTCAATGGGGAATCTTCATAATGGAGCTATTATATTATTCCGCATTACACATAAAGCAATGAATTAAATACTTGTATTCTTTTGATTCCAAAATAATCCTAGAAACTAAATACAGTAGTTTATCTTTATAACAATTCTCCGTGTACAAATTATCTCTCTATAGCGATGAAATGAACCAGGGTAGTTTTGTTTCCCATAAGAGAAATGTATGTTATTTCTCTCTCTCTCTCTACAACTATGATATTTCAGAGGTTGAAGTCGTTTCAGTTCTTTGCGGATTCAGGACAAAATGGGGTGAGTGCTTTGGAAGGGGTAAAGTTCTTCATTTATATAAATAGGGAAAACAAGAGAGGGCATAATAGGGGGAGATATGTTCATACACAAGAAGATACCAAAAGAGTTATATTTTTAATTTTAATGAAAGTAAATAATTGTAATCTTTCACGTTATAAATATTTGTTTGGTGTGAATTTATGGTATTAATTAATAAAGTCTCCACACAGCGTTGTCGACAGTCGGTACATGGGATCAGCAACGCAGCCTTGAAATTACCATCAGTCCCCTAACAACCCTACAGCGTAGAGCTATCAGATCAGTCACGTACAATGCTGCTGTCACCACGCATCTCTTCGGAGATATATTTATATTATAGATCATTTCCGTAGATAAACGAATATGTTCTGGTCTATTGACATGAAAAAATTTTTCTATGAGGAAAAAGTGACGATAAAAATATTGGAGAAGGAAGAGAATTCAAATTTTCACGTGAAACCTTTCTTCTTTCAAAATATATTTGAATGAACAACAGCAACGTCTCGCAAAGATGTTGTCACGATTAAAGTTTGCAATTAACCAGTTCACGCATATAAGAAAGCAGAATTTGGTTAATGAAATTTTGTATAATATATAGTAAAACATGAATTGTCAGAAATACGATAAATTTAGTCCAAAAGTCGAATTTTCGGATCTTAATTATTAATTTTTTTTGAAGTTATAGATTTTTCAAATTCGGAATTTTTTGCGGGGGCTATACGGTTTGCCGACATTTATGTCATTAGAGCCCTGGGACATCTTCCACGAAAAAGGTAAAAAAATTGTCTTCTTTAAATACTAATAAATAGCAAAGGTAATCAATAAAAATGGGGTTTATAATTAAAACTTTTAAATAATTTAAGAAACAGAGCACATTTTTCATTCATCCTTAATAAATTTATTACAATATGTACAGAAGCAAAAATGTTACTTCATTAAACCCAGAAAATTGTCTTCATCTAATTTGACATAATTACGAAATTGTGTACTTAATAAAAATGAAATCAATCATTCAAATTCGTACCTGTTAATTAAAAACTATTCGAATAGGCGGATAAATCACTAAAGTCCTGTCTTTTCTTCTGATTGGTTTACATATCTAGCCAGCGACACCAGGTCACACAGCACCCAGGTGCATGTCTGCAATATGGAGACTTGCCTCCAGATTCTGTGTGTTAAAGCCTCATTTTTTTTACGACGCATCACGCGGAGCCTAAGCAGCAGGCGCCGGTGGACATGACCAAAGGGTGGGGAAAATACGCAAAGCTACATATGGAGACGGTCCCACGTATATGTTCATGCTGCGTTGGCTTCTGCGACGCTAATCCCATGTGCCGAAATTTGGCCAACGCTATGTGAAGACTGAGCTGTACACCAAATTTTGGCTTCAATGTATATAACTTTCTCTCTCTATAACGATTAAAATTTTTAGCCACTTCTGCCATGGCCTGTTATAAATTCTATTGGGCTCCTTCTCTTTTGTAAAAAAAACAATTTTTTTTGTAAAAAGAAAAGTTTAACCTGACAAGGAGCACAAGAGAATTTCTATTAGGTCACGGTGACTTCTAAGAATACTTGCAAAGATATGAAAGAGATCAGAAGGAGTGAAAATGACAAAAAGGAACTGAGATACCGATATATGTATTGTGGGAATCCGAGAACTATGGCAAAGAAAGTGCGAAGTATTTGCGATACTATGCAAAAATAGATATAATAAACACGGAAAAAGTATCGACACTAATAGAATATGACAGAAAATTTGAATTATTTCAGGAATATAAACGAAAAATTGCATATATTAAGTATGACTGAGAAAGTAGATAAGTGCATACTTCCACGTGGCAGGGACGGGCAACGTCAAAAAAACGGCTAAGTTGTGTAGAGAAAGACAAATCGAGAAATAAATAGAAAAATGCTTTGCACAGAGATGTAGATGCATGGTGAGCAAATGGTCAAAGATATGAAAAGAAAAAGTCCCTTGGTTACCATTATAGAAAGAGGTCTGCTAATTTAAATATGAAATTTTTCACTACCAGTAAAAAAAAGGACTTTCTGTTTGGAATATTAGGAATATTATGCTTTTGTAGTATTGACAAAGATTGGGCCATCACCATGTATCGTAGCGCATTAGCTGAATACCAGGGAGATAGTGCGGTTAGGAGCACGTTTTCTGCTTCATTTTGCTTTGAGACTCCTCTGTGCGTGTGCTGATCGGGAATGTTTGTGTTACAGTCACACGGCGACCAAGAGGTGTTGAACAAATCTATTTTGCACTTGGTGTACATTCTGTTGGAGGTATTCATTTTCTGCTGGCTCGGAAATGAAGTCAGTGAACAGGTATGTTGGAATGAGTTGATTCACGTATTGTGTTTCAAAATTACGTGAAATATCGTTTGAAGTTTAATAACAACCAATAAACCAAACGCCTTAGACATCAAATATGTACATGTAAAGTATGCAAGTGTAAAGTTTCTACATAATCATTTCTGCATTGTTTAATGCATGCATAGAGTGCGGCCTTGGTTGACGCATGCTACAGTGCTGGATGGTATGAAGCAAAAGCTTCTTTCAATCGCTCTCTCCGCATCATCATGACTATGGCATCAAACCCACTTGTAATGACTGCAGGAGGCATCTACGCTGTTTCTCTCCAAACATTTCTCAGTGTAAGTCAAATATATGGAAATGTTAAGTACTATGTAAGGAACAAAGTTGTGGAGATTGGTGGACCAAGTTTTTTCTCTTTATTTCCCGGAGGAGAATCTGTAGTCTTTCTTTTTCCATTCTCATAACTTCGAAAAATTGAATTATTCATTCAATTTATATTTGTTGCCAAAGAAAGCGCCTGGCCACGTGTTAAAGTGTTATTGGATACTTGGTGAATCTGTGCAATTAAATTTGCATGGAAAATTGAATCTAACCAATATATCTATGAACACATGTTTACTTGTATGTAGCAAAACAATTTTATTTGCCTTAATAATATGACAGATTCTCCTTTTCCATGTCATAGTTGTAGGCATTAACCACTCAGTCTATTATTTAGCATCAACAATGAAAACCGAACATCAGAACAGTTGTAAATTGTATATCATAACAGTGGATTATCACGTACTTTTTCTTTACAAACATTGTTTATTATGATTCATATTATTTAGTTTAATGTGTACTCATCTATGACATGGTTGTGTATATTAATTGTTAAGCCCCATCCAAGCTCGGGTTTTCCTCCGGTTTTTCTTTCGAGTAGTGGCGGCCTACTTCTGCCGATTCTCTAAGCTATTGTCTAGGAGCGCGATTATTGAAACAAGAAATCGTGAATATAGTGTTATTTCAATTCTTATGATTTGTAAACACTATACTCAGAATAATCTATATTTCGATAATAATTCGTACATGTAAAATAAATTTTTTGTGTAAAATTACAAACATGTTGATATTCTATTAGTATTATAACTCGTATCTAAGTTTTTATCTTATCTAGGAATTTTTGCTGAAATTTTTCAATTCGCCTCTGCCTTAGAGACCTTGATTGCAATTGATGGGATGGTCCCTTGCTTGCACCCGAAGAGTGATTTAGTTTATATGCCCTTCACATTGTCACACGCAGATTGTAACTGCTTTATTGATTAAAAATTCATTTATTACGTACTAGACATTCATTTGTCAGGAATCAATATGTCAAGATAAAACTATTTCAAGTAAATAATTCAAGAAGCGTATTTTCTTAATTTAATATTAATACAATATTTTCTCGGAAAGGCAAACGTGAAAAAAGAAATAGTAAAGCGTTGACATCTTTTAAGGCACTACAACATTCCTTTGTAGAACGTTTTGTCTACTGCTCTGTCAGCCGTCCAATCCTTTCTGTCCATTATTTTAGTGGTCCAATTTCTGATGTTCATGTTCCTGATATCTTTCAGCAAATCATCCGTCCACCTGTTTTTTGGTCTTCCTCACTTTTTGGTGGATAAGGGGAACCAGTCGAAGATTTTCTTCACTGATCAATTATTGTCCATCCTGTGTTTATGTCCAAACCACCTAAATATCAGTGCTTTTAATTATTTAATTATGTATCTAGATTTAGTTATTTCACTTATTTCCCTATTACTTCTTATTCTCCCATTACCATCATCTAATTTTATTGAGCCGTATATTCTTCGCAAAATCTTCCTCAAATATCATTAGCCTTTGGATGTCATTTGCTTTGAGAGTCCATGTTTCGGCTGCGTATGTAACTACTTGTCTTAACTACTGGTAAATAGTTTTATTTTGGCACTTTCAGAGAAAAGTTTATTTTTAAACAATGCTTTGTGAAAAAGAATACCCCGTTTTCAGCTGCTTTTCTTCCTTCAATTGTATTATCTCCGTTTACAACAGAGCCAAGGTATTTGAATGAGTTTATTTCTTGATGTACCACATTATCAATTGTGATATCTGTAAGATTCATATTCCCTGTTTTACAACTCATATACTTTGTTTTATGCGTGTTGAGGATAGTCCATATTTTAAGGAATGCATTGTTTTAAAAGAGGGTAAATGTTACCTCTGAGATCTAATTGGTGATGATTACTACACCAAACAGAGTCGCCGATGGAGAGTCCAATTGGTTGACCCCAAACTCAACATTGTACTCATCTCTTAGCTGATTATTGATTCTAACTCTGGCTTTGGTATTACTTAGTGTGATATTTATCAAGTTTCTTTGTTTTCCTGATATCTCGTACTCAGCGAGGGTTTCTATGATTTTATTTCTAAGCTCGGAATCAAAAGCTTGTGCATAGTCAAGAAAAATATTATGTAACTCAATGCCATAATCGTGACATTTCGTGTAATGTCTGGTCAGGAATATGTTTTCAATAGTGGATCTATTCTGGCGGAATCCGACCTGAATGTCGCTTAATTTGTATAGCACTAGTACAGTCAGCTTTTTATTCAGTATAATAGCGAGGATTTTATGTTTAGAAGTGTTATGGGTCTATAGTTATACATTAGTACCTGTTACTTTTTTTAAATACACAATGTAACAGTTGCGTCCTGTCACAATACGCACATAATACACGCCTCCCCATAACGGTCACGCCTCTCAGCTTTGCCCTCGAGCATAACAAAAGCTGATGGATTTTCATACGCTCACTTCTACGATAAACATACGCCATCGCGTATTTATTTACCAGCCACAGCCCTCTGTACACGAGAGTTCCAAGGCATAACGTCAGAGTCATGGCCAACACATTGCAAGGCCTATACAAAGAATAACAAACGAACGCATGGTTCGACGTAAATTCTATGCAAGACGTGAGCACCAACAAATAAATATAAATATTAATCTATAACAGCATCCACTGAACCTACCTCTTCAGATCCAATAGTGTCTGATGTCAGTTAGATGCTCAGCTATCTTTATTCAAGAGAGCGAACCTAGCAACCCAAACAGTCATTCCAATATATTCTGCCTTCACCGCTGGTCTCGATAACGTCGTCTCGACACGTTCTCCGCTCCGAGCCATTCGACGAGCAAACTTCGCTAACCGAATTCAAGCCACATACTGGCAATTACATTCGACACGAATTAATTCCAAGAAGGCACAAAACGCTGAACGCAAGCCAAGCTCCAGCAAAACCATCCAAGACGTCAGCCGAATCCGGATCCTTGAAGAATCCAACTCCGAGTACGTCCTGGAACGCGACGCAAGATCACTAAGACGCCACCGCTGGACTCCTCGCGAGAAGTACTTCCAAACGCTCAACCCAGCGAATCGCCGCCGTTGACGCTGCACTTCCCGAGGGTCCGACAGCGCGGACCCATCGCCACGGACACTGTCTTCTAAAACGCAAGTCCAGGCGACATTCCATGTTCATTGTATGATCGTCTGTCATACGGTGTCTTAGATTTCTTTATTATTTTCAATTGTTCAACCAAGACAGGTCTGCATAAATAAATTGTTCAAAGACCAAGTTGGAAGCCAAGTGTTATTTATTTATCGAACGAAAGAGGAGATCTCGTTGCAAATCAACCAGGTTTCCACACTGCGTAACATAAATAAATAAAATGGTAACCCTTTCCGACGTGATTCGAACACGCAACCTTCTGATTCAAAAGAAACAATTTGTTGATTCATATAATCAACTGGTGACCCATCGACGTTCTTAATAACGTTTAATTTTTAGTTCAATTCCATTCCCCGCATTTTGGGAACCATCTTGTTTAACATTTGTTCGCTAAAAAACCCCTCTACAGTTTTTAGCTATTGTTCTTAGTTCACGTGCGTTTCTTATACATTATTTACTTTTCTCTAGGTTCCTTGTAACCATCAATAGCGTTCCTTTTCCTCGTTTCTTTTTTTTTCAAAACCATTTTACAATGCCTATCGAAGACGTTCCCCGCGATCATCCCCCCCGCACTTATGGTGCTACAACATTTCCCATGCCAACCTTCTGGAAAAATCGACCTCAAGCGTGGCTCAACTATATCGAGGCCCATTTTTCCGTCAGAGGCATCACTTCTGCTTTTGACAAATACGCGGCGATAGTTAGCAATCTCGATAATGTCACTCTTTCGTCAATTGACTAAAGTTTGCTGACACCCTGTGACAACACGACGTACGAACGTTTAAAGGAGTCTTTAATTACTCAATACGCCAGCTCACAGCATCAGAGAATAGATCGACTTCTATCGTCAGAAGCAATGGGCGATCGCACCCCGTCACAATTCTTACGACATCTCCGAAATTTAGCTGGCCCTGACAGTCAAAATAACCCTCTGATAGCAGAGATCTGGAGGAGAGCCCTCCCCGTTCAAATCAGGACGATATTAGCTGGAGGTTGTGCTAGCGATGTAACGGAACAAGCCACATTTGCTGATAAAATCGCAACGGTATTACAACCCACACATTCCGTGGCAGCTACTCGTGAGACGATACCAGCGCCCCCTACAGACCCGCGCATGGATTACGTACTCCAAACGTTGACATCTCTCACAAGACAAATAGCCGAATTAAAAATGAAAAAAAGTCCTAATTGTAATTCACAGCGAAACCAATCGCCTTATCGCAATGGCCAGCGAAACCCTTCGCCCTACCGCGGCGACCAACGGAACTTCCGAGCTCGCTCACGTTCACAGTCGAATGTCAATAAGCCAAACGATATATGTTGGTTTCACGCCAGATTCGGCGGCGATGCGAAGAAATGTCTTCAACCCTGTTCATATTCAAAAAACTTGGACAGCCGTCCTTCAACCGAACGTTGAAGGGCGGTGTGCACGCTTGCGACCCCAGAGTAAATTTTTGCAACAGATTGACGGGAAAACGTCCGTATGTATATGAGCGAAGTACTGGTCTACACTTCTTAGTTGACTCAGGCTCAGACGTCTCCTTATTCCCTAGGAAACATTGGAAAACTAATACCACCCCCACCGGACTTGTTTTAAATGCGGCTAACTCCACCGACATTAAAACCTACGGAACCGCTCACCTGAAACTTCATCTCTCCCTCCGTCGAGAGTACTCCTGGAACTTCGTGGTGGCTGATGTACAGGACCCCATTCTAGGAGCAGATTTTCTGACTCATTACAAACTGATCTTAAACTGTGGGACTCGAAGACTATGTGACAATTTAACGGGAATTTCAACCGGTACGAGGTTTAATGCATGCAAATGCACTGAAATCAAGATAAAGAAAATCCAACATAACGATTTCGCCGAAATCATTAATAAATTTCCGGACTTGACGAAGCCATCTGGCAACTTTTGCAAACGACCGATTACCATGCATTATGTGTCAACCACGGATGGTCCGCCGGTCACATGCAGACCACGTCGCTTAACACCGGATAAGCTGAAAATCGTACAAAGCGAAATCGAAAACCTAGTCCGAGCCGGTATTGTCCGACATTCCCGCAGTCCTTGGGGATCACCACTCCATTTAGTAAAAAAACCGGACGGTACGTACCGCCCCTGCGGAGATTACCGCAGACTCAACGATCGGACAGTGCCAGACGCTTACCCGATGCGCCATATACACGATTTCGCCAACAACCTCGCAGGTTCCACAATCTTTTCAAAAATAGATTTAGTCAAGGCCTACCATCAGATACCAGTAAATCCGGCAGACACAGCAAAAACAGCCATAGTTACGCCCATCGGTTCATTTGAATATCTTCAAATGCCATTTGGTTTAAAGAGCAGCGCGCAAACATTTCAGCGTTTCATGGATCAAGTAACTGCCGGCCTCCCGTTCGTGTATACATACATCGACGACATACTTGTGTTTAGCAAAAACGCTGCCGAACACAAGCACCACTTAGAGACGCTATTCCAGAGGCTGCGAGAGCACGAAATTGTGGTCAACATGCAGAAATCGACCTTCGGCGTCACAGAGTTAACGTTTCTAGGATACACCATCGACGCCAAAGGCATCAGCCCGCCAGCGGACCGTGTCATTGCACTCCGCGCCATGGACCAACCAACAACAATAAGAGGTATGCGGCGATTTTTGGACGTTCTGAACTTTTATAGGAGGTTCATCNAGGAGGTTCATTCCGAAGGCAGCAGTACCTCAAGCCGCTCTCATCGACGCCATTTCTGGCGGAAGAAAAGACGGGATGAGACCATTCCCCTGGACCGACGCCCTGAAAGCAGCCTACACGGACTGCAAAGAAAGCCTTGCGAACGCTGTCACGCTGGTACATCCACGCAGCGACGCGCCCCTGGCACTGTTCACCGACGCCTCGGCGACACACGTAGGATCGTGTCTCCAACAGCAAGTAAACCAGGAATGGCAACCCCTCTCTTTCTATAGCAAAAAATTAACGGAAAGACAAAGCCAAATGCCAGCTTACTACCGTGAGCTCCTGGCAATATATGAAAGCGTACAGCATTTCAGACATTGGTTTGAGGCTTTCCAAATTACCATTTATACCGATCACAAACCTCTAATTCACGCGTTCCATCAAAAACGGGAGAAACTACCTCCACAACAGCTCAA
>NNCF01133458.1:18383-31921 GCA_002313205.1 Laupala kohalensis | reverse complement strand
CCACCAAGCCAGACGCCGTGGCCGCCGCTAGAGTCGACCTTCACACTCACGAGTGTCCGTGCGCCGCGCGAGAACGCGTGCGGAGGTGAGGATATTGCGTCACACTCGCGAAGTACTTCAGTCACAGGATATTACACTTCAATTGCTCACTAAGGAGTCTCTTAGTACTATTTGAGGATGTGTGGTTTGCGATAAGGCTGTTATTACACTGTCATGTATCTACAGAGGCGGATCTGTGGGGGTTATAGTACCCTCCCCCCTCATTGGACCTGAACTCTTATCATATAAAATTGAAGTTGATAAATGGCGTCCTTTCTAAAAGTGTTACCAAATTAATAAAAATTAATAATACCATGTTGATAAAATTAATTATATCACGTTAATAAAATTTATAATACCATGTTAATATCTATAATAAATAATTGTTATTGTTATTAATTATACCAGATTGTTAATTGTTCATTATTTATTTGACACATTTTATTTCAAAGTAATACTTATAAAATTTGTGTTCTAAACCATAATTTTTAAACACAAGTGCTCCCCGGTTAGCCCCCACCCCGCCTTGATAACGGTCTGGAACCGCCCCTGTGAGGATGGTAAGGCATACATGCGATGTGACGTTTGCGATAAGGTTGGTAGTACACTCTCATAATTCTGCGTCATATATCTATGATCAAAGATATATGTTCAAAACCATGACCGTGTTTTGCATAAGCTTTGATAATAGTTCAACTATGATCATATATCTATGAAGTAGGTTCTCATTGAGGGAACCTTCGATCATATCTTTGATCGTAGTTATATGACTTAGAGACGTGACGGTGCAATACCGGCGTAAGGAATAGATGATGGCTGTAGAACTTCTTACTTCTCAAGGAGAATGTAACGCATATCTGAAGAAGTTTGAGGTAATTACTAGGGCTACACGTCCTTGTAAGAGACGAGAAGAGACACTTTTACATGTTTCGTGGGATTGTGACATTTACAGTCAAGAAAGAGGATGATATTTGAAAGGTTTGTAGCAAGAGTGAGTATTTAAAATGTTTGATTAAGTCGGAGAAAGTGTTTAAATTATCTGCGGAATATGTAACTAAAATTCCATCAATTAGATATTTAATCAAGAACAAATAATATAGGGAAAGGAACTTTTGGAAGAATGAAATATGACAGAAGATTAAAGAAAAATATTCTGTTGTTACGTAGTTGGTCATGGGGTGTAATAAAGACTAAATAAATGACAAAAAACAACAACATTGATGAAGAATAGCAAATCTTTTTCTTATACTCCTCTTGACGTGAGGTTTGTTCACTCGAATCCCATTTACACTTTAGAAGAAAAAAATAGAAATCTTAGAAATGAGTTGAGGCAAACTTTCCTTCCAGTAAGACACATTTGAAAATGCTCAGAAAAAGTTAGTAAAAAAAATTTGACAATTCTAACATTTTCGTGAATTTGATTGAATATGAAAACGAAGCTGTAATAGTTATTCTACTTTGATTTTGAATAATATACTACACTAGCTCTGTACTTTCTTCCAATTCATCACTATAGGCATAGAAACTTGTGTTTTCCTGAAAGACACGAAATATAGCCTTTATTAAAATTCCACTATATCTTACCGATTTTTCAAATACAGATTTAAAATCATTCGATGTTTTACACACTCTTTGTTTTAACTGTTTCGAAATTGTCGCAAAATTATATTTGTGAGTAATGTGTTACAACTGATTCACAAGTAGTAGTCGAATATTGCAAATCTTTCTTCATGTAATATATGCTTGGAGGAAGGGATATATCGTCATAAAAATAGTAAAAATAATGTCCCATTGTGTAGCTATGGCGTAGTTGTTGCTTCTTTTTTTCGTACTTCGTTCTGGGGAACGGAAGAGAGCGGAATAGCATAGATCCCCCACTCGGCCGAACTGCGAGTGGTTTTTAGCCGGGGTTTCCCTCACCTACTCCGGACCAATGTTGGTTTGTCACCTTAAATTCCCTGGCAACCCAACATCTCTCCTTCCCAATTCATTCGCCCGCATCACGAGGATAGGTGGAAGAGTAGGTCTCATGCCCTGAACCTCACCACACCATAAAATAAATAAATCGAAAAAAAAATAATAATAAAGGGTCAAATTACCTCCAATCAGCTTCAACGCTATGCCCGTTATGTTCACGGGACGATGTGGATTTCTACGCGCACTACTGCCTTTTTTTGACGCGATTCTAGGACCCTCATTCTACAGCAGACGGAGGAAACCTGGAAGTGAGTCTGGGCATTGAGGAGTAAATCCTCCCGTGACGTCACCGGGTTTTGAACACAGCCACCAAGTACACACTCCAACCAGTGTTCTTAGGAAAGAAACTTAATAATACTACCTTTAGTAGTAGGTGGACCGCTTAACTGGGTTTACCGACAACTTGACCCACGTGGTGGGGTTAGTTGGAGTAGTTAGTAATAGTTAGAGTTATTGATACTAGGAAAGTGGATGGATAGAGGAAGGAATGTTTGCTTTTCAGTAGTCACAGCTATATGAACTGGGACATTAATGTGAAAAGCTACAAATTCGAACCCGAGGTGACTTGGTGATGAGTGACAACACTACCATCTGAGCCACGGGCTGCCACCACCTTTAAGTGTGAGTACTTTCGTAAGTTCTTGCATGTTAGGCTGTAATAGAGTCTCCGTAAGGTACCTTTGGTTGGTGAGCCACCTGCCGAAGTAATATTAAAACATCTGCTACTCAAAGGTCACTTCGAATGTTTCCACACTATTCATGAAAGTAATTCATGACTTTAGACTCCTTCTTTTCTCAGTAATTTTGGCTTCAAACACGAACAAATATATTTGGCAATATTTTGGTGGGTGCTCAATAAATAGCGTTTGTTCTAATTAAGTTTTAATTTCTTCATATAAACAAACTTGGATTAAACTTTCTTATACTTCCACTTAGGGAAGGTAAGTGGGAAATGTACTGGCATAGACATCCAATTGCTGATAACATTGATCTAGAAATTTGTTTGTTCTATGAAAACACAAAACTGTTCAGTTAGTTATCGGACCTTACGTTTTAAATTCACAAATATATTGAAGAAGGAAATTCGTTTCACAATGAAATATAATTAACCAAATTGACAATAAATGTTGAACTCTTATTGCTGAATTTGTAAGTTCGTAGACTGTCCTGGACGTATTCCGGAGTAATTCTCTGACAACAGTTTTTGGAATCATTCCGAGATCTTATCCTCACATCTAGAAGTCTTATGACAAATGTCCCTCTTGACTGTGACTGCGAATATTTCACTACATTTGTTAATTACTGATTAAAAGAATTAAATAAATAAATTTAAAATGAATGCAAGATGTGATTTAAGTACCTTCAACTAGTATACATAAAAATTGTGAATAGTCTTTCAAGATGTATAGCATGTGTTTTAAATTTTTTTAAATGTGCCCTGCAAACTATTCCAAGAAAGGTCACAGACGAAACTGGAGAATGGTGGAAGATAAAAATGTTTACACATGGGCATTGCAATCGTACGAGTACAAATCAGCAAATCAATTTCTTAAAATGGAAAACAACTTTTTGAAGATTCATCACTTGCTATTTCGAAACCGTTTCTTCAGTGTGTGCGTGGGATGTATCTGATATTTAATCATTTTAAGCTCAGTGATGTGTGGAAAATATAAAAATGTAGATAATTTAAACGAAATTAGATCAATATCATGATTATGTCTTATCCTGATGCATCGATGAATAAATTAACATATCATTTGAAATGACCACGGAACATATATTATACATGGTGTGTTCAGTGGCTAAAGTGGCTAATTTACATTTTTTTCTCACGCAATAATTTATGAAGACGTGAGTAACGGATCGTGGTAGTTACAGTAAATTATTTGGAGTAAGCAGGTGCTGAAGGACAGTACTATCACTTCCCGGCTCTTAGATCAGAATGTTTCCTTGAGATTCTTCTTCTGTTTACATAACATCGTTCGAGTTAATAACAGAAATGTTACTCTAGAATAGAGAATGTTATAAATCTTTTTCTCTTCAACAACCTTAACTGCGTATCATTTTCTTTCAATCACGAATTATCTATATTTTACATACGAAATGATGATAGTATAACTTCACTATTTGATGATGATTTTTTTAAAATTACTCCCTCCTGAGTTGTCAGTTCAGTATAGCGTGAATAGCTCTGAAATAAGATCTGATTTGGTCTAAAATTCTCTAAAATTCCTTGAGATTTCATGGATGCGTTCATTTCTTCTTATTTGAGAAGGAAGCATTTTTATCTTCGTTTAAGATTAACTGATGCAATGACTCTTAACAATACTTACCAGTATTGTTTTGTAAATAGTTCAATTATTTGATGGGTCTATTTTATTTTTTAAATATTTGTTTTAATTTTAAATTATTAGATAATTAACATTGTAAAACGTAATTTATATTTCACTAATAATTAACCTTCAGGTCGCTTTACATTATCACGTTAATTCCGCAAGCCCTTGCCAGTACTTGAGGTGATCTCTTGATATGCCGTTTACAAGTTTACTTGCAAGTGTTTGCCAGTGCTTTCATTGGTGGATTCTGCTTGTTATCTAAAACTTACATTGTTTTGTAAGTATTATTGTTGACAATGTTTATCCGTTCTAATAAATCTAAATATTTATACTAGTTAACAAACCAGTGGAAGGGGACTATCCAATTCCGTCTAGAAATGGAAATCCGAGCTACAAATTGATAGATCATTTCATTTCAGTCTCGTGTGCAGAATACCGCGAATGATATCCGAGAAAATATTTCCGCGGTAGAAAAGTACCGAGAAGTGACCCCCGCGCGAAAAATGTAACGTATTTACGTTTCTACCTTCATTGAGCTTCTTTTCTTTTTTTGTACATTTCCTGATATTGCATTAAAAATATCACTATCATTTCTTACTAACTACATGCTATAAATTAATCCACACATTTCCACACTTTCCTTCCCCGTCAACCTTACATTCACAGGCCTTATTTTACTGCAGACGTTAAAAATCAGAGACGTTTTTGTAGCTATTGGAGGAGCAATTTCTTCATTGGCTTATTGTATATCAAGTATGAATATGTTATTCCGTGTAAACACTAAATTTACAGAAATTGGCAGAAATTGATTTATCGGAAAATTAAAAATTACAATGAGTAAAATAAATAGAATTGAGGAAAAAATTTCTTGTTGGGGAAGGAAAAAAATAGTCAACACTTGGCTTTTCATTAATGTATATTTCTTTGGGGTGTTTCATTTTAACTTGAACACGATGGTCTGACTTGTTACAACATTCTTCCATTGAGTTTATGGTCTCTTCCTGTGAAACGCGATTCCCCTTTTATTGGAGCTGTAGGTAGACGCTCCTCCATTTCAACCTCATACCTCGTGATAATTAGACTTATTAGAAGAAGTACAAATTACCAGAGCTTTTACTAATGCGTGTCATTAGTTTTGATCACAAGGGTGTAAACGAATCTGGTAATTTACTCGATAATACTTGGTTGTATGTAAAAGGAAGTGGAAAATAGTTTCGAGTATTTCGCGTTACAGGAATATTTTACCAAAATGTAATAATTATGTTGATACCTTTCTACAAAAATCGCGACAACATTTTTGTGAACGAAATCTTTGCATTCGGATCTTGATGAATTTGATGAAGGAATTTCACGTTTCCATTAGATATTCCAAAGTTTTTAATAAGAAACATATTTTTTCAATGACCTTTTTATAACGACCAATTGTTTCAAAGATGATCATTGGGGAGGTGTCGTTTTTTACTCTCATTTCGTCTCTATCAAAGTCCCGGGATTTTTTAATCTCAGATTAAAGCCTTGATGTCACTTATTGACGTTTGTAATAGTCATCATTTTAATGTTAATACGATCATATCATTTTAGTGATTTAACGTGTGCTACATGATTATCTGTAAACAAATTTTATATATATATATATATAAAATAACAATTGAGTGAAATTGTTGCCACCAAAATATATTGTATTATTATTGTGTTTTTTTTGTGCAAAATACCCTCAACGTCGGTATCTGGATCCGTAACAACAGTTATTTTATTTGAGCTGAACCCGTAGGCATCTCTCTCCTTTTTGATTTGATTTCTGGAGCAATAATGACTATTCGGAATTGCTTCTTATTTTATACAACCTACTCTTGAACTTGACCAAATGAAAAATTCATAGCGGAATAGACATGTTCACACTTAGAGTTGTAAATAGGTGTCACTACACTGGTCTGTACGGATTTTGTTGAGAGTGATTTTAGCAAACGTTATAGTCCTGAACATAAATACTTCATCAGTTTTTCTAAATTGGCTCTAGTTTCCGAAATAATATGCAATATTTTAATTTATAAAAAGACTCGTGTGTTAATGTAGACGCATTCTGCACACAATCAAATGAAAAACACGTGAAAATGAATCACAAAGATTCAACGAGACAAAAATCTTTGTTGTTGGCGGAGTTATCTAACGATATAAGCGGCTTTATCCAGAGTGGTTGACTCACTCACTTATTGACCGAAAAGAAATAAAAAAACTTTTATCAATAGGAACTTGATTTGTTATGAAAAGACAGACTCTGAGTCTTTTTGAAGTTCCCGTTAAAAAGGAGTGAAATGTTTTAGGACAAAATAATGGATATTTTGTTTTGTTAGTTTCAATCATTTACTTTTAATGGATGCGTAGGGGTTAGAAATGTTTCACTGTTTCTGATCGTATGCACAAGGAATGAGAAATTGTATGATATTGACAAAATTTACCATTCGAAACTTGCGAGGGTGAAGTAGTTCCCACAATAATTGTTCATAAATCACATCTCCTACATGAACGATTCGGTGAAACTATGTTCAACGTTATTATTTCTTACGTATATTAATTAATGATTTCTGATTCATTAATGATAACTCTCTCTCTCTCCGCGAATGGAAACGTAAGAATGTCACGTGACCCGCGACTGTGTCCGTCTCCGATGACAAATGACGGGCGTGGTGTGTTGGCGTGAAAGGTCTTCGATGTTCACTTTTATACCGCAGCTCGTGCTCGTCTCGTGAGGTACAAGAACATTCAGCGCCCAGGATGCGACGATTACGATCAGAGATACAAAGCACGAGGGTATGTTACATCAAAGAGATGATGCATCAAATATTTGTACAATTTTATTTCATTTCTATTGTTGTATTTGTAACTGGGAAATGTAGCGTTCCATTGAGGCTTATCTACATAGAGCGATAGGACGTAGGAGTTGGGTGATAGATGCTATTGTACATATTTCTTCCGTGTACCTTACACGTGGAGAATATATGTGATGACTTTCGGTCAAGTGAAAATGGCGATCTGCCGGGACTCGAACCCGGGTCTCTAGCTTTGATCGCAAGAGATAGATAAGATCTGTAAAACATAAGATTGTAGATCTGTAAAACATAAGTCACGCGTGTCATTGCTATCCAGGAATTACCACATCGGGTTATGGGTCTTCATCCCACAAAGCGGCGATTTCCGGATCCAGGAACATAATTAATACTTATACATCGTTAGCCAAGACAAGCATGTACTTAAAAACATAAAGAAACTCAAATTGAAATTGAAAATAATATATCGCCGTGGCAGTTTTTCATGTCATCCCCTCACTAACTATTTTATTTATTTCAATAAGTGAAATAAACTGCTACGATGATTACACATATTAAATTTCACATATGCAGAAACGGTTTTATTTGTGTTGGTGAATATTATTGTATACTAAAATTAAACGAATCAAGTCTACATTATTAAAACTGAGGTTCAAGTAAAATCAAAGTAATTTTACGTTATACTGTAATATTAAAGGATGCTGTCACATTTGTCTTGGATCGATTCAATTTTATTTTTCTGTGCTTCGTAAATATTCACCACCTATTCGTCCTGAAATATTTAACATTAGATCAGCCACAATCCCCGAACATTCTCCTGTGTCGTTGTCGCATCATCTTATTCCTAATTGTTTGTAAACATTATTTTTTGTTCGGTAATGCTTCAATGAAATCTCATTACATTGAAATCGTTTTCTGGAAAGGAGCCGTATCGTAATCTTACATTTTATTTCTTAAATGGCCTCCCAGGTTACTCTCCTCGTGTGTCTTAGAACTTGTAAGAGATCGGGAATATAGACTAAATCATTATGCTTACTTTTTTACAGTCCATCATCGTTACGATGTTTGTCTGAATACAGAACTTTACAAGTGAAATTTAGTTTCAGCGCTGCAATCCAACGTAATATGCAGCTTCTTAAATACATGATGTCAATGTATGAGACCTATGTTGTTTGTATTTAACGTCTGTTAAGTTTGAAGTTAATTATGATATGACGTTAACAAGAAACATTTTAAAATTATTTTTCCTTCTTTAATTGTGTCAGTGAATTATTGTCTCCGATTCAACTACTGATTTTTGTATCTGATTCAGAATATTTGTTAACATTCATTCACTTTTAAGTCATTGCTTGTAAAAGTTCATCACATTCTTTTGATTATGAAGTGTTATGTGACGATATCAGTGTTTACTTGCATGCAGTTTTGCAAAGCGCCATGGAGTGGAATGAAGTCTAGGTCAGAGCCTCGAAATTTGAGAAGAGTCATTTAGAAACGGTGAGTTGATGATGAGTCATTATCATTACTGAAGTAAAAGAATTTAACGAACGTATCTGACGCAAGCGAAGGTATGCGTGGTATGCGCACCACCAACCTCAAATCACCACGTCTCTTCAAACGTGGCGTGTTTAAAGGTGTATTATTAAAAAGCGTGTATCGTTAGCAGCTTTGACGAGACGAACTTTTAAGGCGTATTCTTAAAGTATTTGCTAGTCAATTCAAAATATTTTGATATGTTATCGAAATATATCAAAAGGAGGTATTAAATAATGCGACATCAATTCTGTATAGATGTAGTCGCATCACCTTCATTCATTTTCATTTCTCAATAAAAAATATTAAAGTACAGCTTATAGATCATAATCATCCAAACATAAGCAATATTTGAAAAGCTGTGGGAAAACCTTGGCGTAAAAAAATCTTCAATCTTAATTTGAAGCATTTCGCCATTCTTTACCCCAGAAGGGTAACCACTTAAATATCTGAAAGTTAATCAGCAAACATCATTTCGGATTGGACAACGACAGTCATCTCCACATGTTATCCACGCCCGTTCAAGTAGCATGAGCCATTGAAGCAAGTGAAATACAAGTCTAAGTCTAATGGTGACGGAGTATTGATAAAAAATGAACTTTTTCAAAAAAAGATTTTTCCAAAAATGTACACATTTTTCTTTTTTTCTCACGCAAATATTCATTGCGTTATACCAAACACTTTTGAAAAACGAAAATTGGATTAGAAAATAATGGGAATTAAATTGAACGTTATCAAATTTGTAGGAATTAGTCAGAGTCGCGAAAATCTTCAATACACAAATATATATATTACAAATCTTCATTCTATTAGACTCACTCTTTTATATATATATATATATATATATATATNATATATATATATATATATATATATATATATATATATATATATATATATATATATATATATATATATATAAACGCATTACAGACAGCTCAAGCATGTTCAGGAATTATTTATAGTGTTCGTATATTTTTTGGGACACCTGTATTTTATCTCGTGGTCAGAATGTGGTTCTAGTGGTGAGAGCGGGGGTTGAGTGGTGACTTCAATGACCCAACCATCCGAATCTGAAGCAAGTGACTTATCCCTGAGCCTTAGTTGGTAAGAAATATCCACAACTGTAATGTAATATGAAATTAATTTAAGTTCAGTTAATTCAATCATGACATATCTCGAGATAAGTTTCTGAATGTGCTGCCAACACTCCTTAAGGAATTCCTAATTTCGATATCGGTCGTAGTAAGAAATAGAACGAAAGATTCGAGTTATTGTTAAAAATCCGTTATTTTATGGATATATATTTTTTGTATACAATGAGGTACTGCTTTTGGATATCTTGAAAACCGTAACACTACTCATTTGTAGTCTATAATCATTACCCTTTCAGACGTCATAAATGACTGAACATTTCTTTTTTTATCTAATGCGACCATGTACAATTGATCAAACAGCAAAAACACACTTTAATCTATTAAAACTAACACTTACTATTTTTTTGTCGATTTCACGAATCATTTACTCAAGATAGCGAAGCTAACTGGATTTTCCTAGAAAAGTTAAATTATGCGCCCACGTTGGTTTCTCTTCTTTTTCGACCAAGAGAAAAAACTACTTATTGTGTCAAGGTCGTGTATTGCAGCATCAAATGCCTTGAAGGATCTCGGGGCTCCGGCATCAAATCTCTTCTCTGCAACCCTTGGAAACTATGTTCAAATGTCACGACCTCTGAAGAGCAATTACTCCTAGGGTGGTTCATTCCTCATTCTTGGTCCGTGTGAAAGTGCTCATGCTCAGACGTAATTAATGAGTTCGGCACAAACGATTAGGGGTTTATGCTGCGAAGCGAAATATTGGCTAACAGCCACGTTCATGTATTCTTGGGGCACGATCTCTATAGTAAGTGGTTCATAAAGGATTCTCGAAATGAAGACAAGGGTCTCCCAGGACTATGGAAATTATAATAATGTTTTTTTTCGGTGCTTCAAAAATTATCATATACATAAATGCCCCACAAAAATTTTAAATTCTTTTGCTGCGTAACGGGACGGTACTTCATATACATGAAGTATTAAAGGATGTATCATTGACATTCTATTGATTCATCTTTCCCCGTTTGTTTTCTGAGGTAACAGAATTTAAGAATTACATCAAGAAAAGAAGCTGCTTGACTCGTGTAATTCATTGGGACGTCACTTGACTACTTACTAAAAAATGACTCCTCTTACGCGTCTGATCATGTTGGAAATGTTTACATTGTTAATACCAAATATCTAACGGAGTGAAACTTGCCTATATACGTACAAGGAGGGGGAAAATTAATATCTGCAATATTATACAGATATTAGTCATGCTAAGAAACGTTAATATTATCTAACAGAAACTTAGCTATACAAATTTTCAATAAAAGTAGCTAGTACAAATAATTTTGCTCATAGGATAATACTGAAATTTTGACCAAATGTTGTTTTTGTATTGAACAGGCTCTTCAAGATTTTTTTATTTTTATTTTTTGATAAAAAATAATGAATTGAGGAGCAATGCAGTTTTCTTTTGATTATCAGTGATTTCACTGTATCTCACAAAGTAATTCAGTTTTTTATGAACCAAATTAGATAGAATTATATTGAGAGCATTATAGTTTTTTAATGTATAAATCCATGGTACGAATGACTAGGGAAACTAGAACTCTCAAATACGTTATGCCAAAATGACGCTTAGTAAATTATTTCTGTTTTATTCATGGTTTTTGGACACATGTACTAAATAATATTGGTGTAGATCTGTATTCAGACGAATTCAGATAAATAAAGAACTTGGGATTTACATAAACATCTCTGACGCTCTCTGTGAGACGGTGATCGGGAATCGAACCACGTCTCAGGAGAACTTCATTCTAGTCCGAACAAAGGATAGAGATGACACTAGTAATATCTCTCACTAACTTTGAGGTACTGCACTCTGTAATAGATCTAAGGATATCCCAAAATCTCAGTAAATAACATTATTTCGATTAGCGATAAGCTACTGATATTATCATTTTACATGTTTCAAATTATTTGGAAGTAATTTTACGTAAAATATTTTATCGCCAGCTTTCAACGACAAATGCGAATCATCATAAGCTACGTACAAACAAGTTCGTTGCTATGAACAATTGCATCTTACCGAATTCAGTATTTAAAAAAAACATTTCCGCGAACCAATATACAAACAGTTCATGCATTACTTTCTGCAAATCATATTACCGACTTGTCAGAGATTACAAGTATTTTATGAAATGCGTTTTATTTCTTCCAGAAAACAACAGCAAAAAATGTTAATGTACAACATTGGTTAATTTTCTTGGATCGAATTGTCTCCGTAGCTTCCACTGGAGAAGCAATTGGATTTCCATGTTTGATTCATGAGTACGTGAGGGAATAATTGAGGCCTCGTTCAGTTGCCTACGAGTTGATCAGGTACCATATACGATCTGAATGTTCACTTTGAAAGAGCAGGTAGTTAATGCTTCGTTCCCTGGATTTGATTCTTGCAGATGAATGTCAGGTCAAATCGTGTTGACTCGCTATTTCTCCAGCGATGTTCAACGCAGAATGAGTTCTGAAATTTATTACAATAATAAATTTGATAGAACCGCTCGCTAAGTAATTCCTGTCCCTCACAAAAAAGACCGGGAAGCAATGATGATTCCGTGGTTTGCTTTAGTAAACAAACGCGTACGTTCTCAATGGAATGTTTCATTATCATGTCAGATGTTTTCTCTAGTTCATGTTCAGTATTTCATTAAAAGTGAAAGTGATTTAACACAACGCCGACAACGTTTACCGATAAATTGATTATATTTTTTTCTTGTTTTTTTTTTACTAAAAATGTTTTTGATAAAAGATTTGCCCACGTTTGATTAGGAAAATGCCAGCTGAACTTTATGTCACTCAAGAATTCAAATTGTCAATTCCGAACCGTTTTACCCGATTTCATGAAAATGAATGGACCATCACTCGATAATTGGAAATAACGTAAGTATTGACCCAAAAAATAATGTATTAATATTCTTGATAGCTTAGTCCAATGAATAAAAAATGTTTATTAATTTTGTAACATTTCGGATTTTTAAAAGTAATTGGATTCATCCATACCGATGAGAAACTATTTGGAACAATTGTGGTGGAAAGATAGTAATATTTATCAAGCTCTCAAGAAGAGTTCAAATAATAAACATAAATGTTGGCAAGGTTTTATATTCTCTTTTTTTGTTCGACCAAGTCCTTAAGAACTTAACTGTGTTATATGTGTGGTCAAATATCGTGAATATTAATCATAAACTTGTGGGTTTATAAGAAAACTGACATCAAATAATAAAACAAATAACTTGCAGAACCAGATTTAATTAGTTAAAAAAGAAAAAAATATTATGTTTCCCAATGCAGCAACTCCAGTAAACTTTGTCACAAATGATTTCAGTCTTGCTGTAAAATGTTTACAAAATACGCTTAAACATATTACGTATCCCGAACATTAATCTTGGAGATTTACTTGCTATATTTGAGAAGCTACAATTCACTTCAATGTCAAATATCTAGTCTAATTTATCTTAAAAATTGCAGTATTTACACGAATTTCGTAAAGATGTTGAGTAGTAAAAACTTAAGATTACGGCAATAAAATATGTGCTCTTTTCCATTCGTCTGAATCGATTAGACAGATTTATGAGAAATATCATCAGATTCGCCGTTTTGTATTACAATTCGAATTGTATGATAAATTGAAAGGCGTTTCTATGTTGCTCATTGTTTTATTGGTATAAAGCTTTTTCGGCTGCATAGCA
>NNCF01133458.1:0-18058 GCA_002313205.1 Laupala kohalensis | reverse complement strand
TATATATATATATATATATATATATATATATATATTTAATGTCACATTTTTGGCAATCGGTTACGTTTGCTGCAGAAAAAGTGATATTTATAAAAAAATATATATTCGTAAAAACAAGATATAGGGATGCTTTATTCGTACATCAGGGTTTCATTATTATATTTACCGAGATATTTCCATCATATCGCTATAATTGATATTGCGTCCTCAACAAATTCTTTGCATCAGTGAAACATTTGAACAGCTTATCGTTGTCCTTGATTCTTACATCAGCAGATATCAAACCTAGTAATTCAGTACTTTCCCATTTCCCGTGGGTGTAATTACCCCGATATTCACTTCATTGAATGCTGGTTATTTCATTGTTCTGATCATTAACGCAGTATTTGTTTGATATTCGCAATCTGGCATTTACGTAGCTTCCTGCAATACAATTCCAAAAAGGGGAACCTATTATCTGCAATAAATGACGAGCCAAATCCTACTCTATTGAAACATCGTTTTTTTTTCATTTATTTGTTTCAAGTTGTGTCCCCATCTTCAGACATTCCACGACATTATCTCTTGGTTCTCCTTCTGTCTTCAATTACTTTTCATTCCGTTTTTTATCTCTTTTATTCCTCCTACATATTCTTTGAAAATTTCAAATCGTCTTTCCGTTTTAATCATTTCTGGTCCGAGCGTACTCACCACTGTTTCAGTTCCCATTCTTCTGAGATATCTCGCTCTCTCTCTCTTCCCCATAGTACACACATCCCCAAAATACAGGTTCGCGTGTTTCAGAATTTTGTTCGCAATCACACTTGTCATCATCTAATAGGATAAATCTTTTCAAATAAAATCTCCATGGTTCGTTAATAACTCTGCAACTCTTGCACTCGGGTTGAACCACTTCTTATGTCTTGCTGCATAATTCTTCTTTGGTTATTAATTGGTACAAATCTCTGCCTTTAGATGTTCTCTCCACTCAGCAATACATTCGTTATTTTCTTTCTCCAATCTTTCTCTTCTCCGTTAATTACTCTTCCATCATGTTCTATTTGCCCTTCAAGGCGCATAATTGATCGGAAAACCTATTTTTCAACCAATTTCTCCGTTGGCATCATTCCAACTAACACGTTCAATGAGCCAGTTTCATTATGTTCAATGAGCCAGCCAATTTTATTATGATGTATTTACGTTAACGTGACTTTTATTTTAGTTCCCAGGGGAGTAAACAACAAGAGGTACGACCTTAATTGATAACGCAGATTATTTTATTTTTATTTCCATTTTCGTGTTTGTTAACAAGCTAATACCGAAAACAATACATCAACAATTTTTTAAACTAAACCGTTTTCTCGTGTGTTCCTTTCCCTAAATTGTACAATAAACAAGACAACATTCGCAAAATAAAATCGTTAAACTGCGTGTTTAATTTATTACTCAAGTGATGTTTCTTGTTAGTTTCTCCAAAACTTATAATAATAATAATAATAATAATAATAATTTATTACTGCAATTGGGCTGTCATGCCCGGTGGCAGAAATTTAAATACATAAAATATACATCAACAATATACAACAATTACAACAACAAAAATAAAACGAGAATATACAAAATGATACATGAATTAAAATAAGAATGTGTTAAAATAACAGTATATTAAAATAAGAAAAGTATTAAAATAAAAATAAGAAAAGTACTAAGATGAGAAATGTATTTAAAAAAGTATAATATCATACCATTTAAAAACTAAATTTCATAATTTAATTCATTAAAAAAATAAAGTAATTTTTTTACTTAAATTTAATTATTTAAAGTAATTTAAAATTAAATTCAATTATTCAAACTAAATTAAATAATGACTGAACCAAACTCTAAAAAATATGTTTAATAATTACACTTAGGAAACCGACCCAGACACTTGTTTAAAACCTGTCACAGCTTTGACCGTTCTGTCAAAGGATAAACTTTTTTTTATTACAAGAATCATTACATCCATATTTTCTGGTAATTAACAATGTTTAATTGATTTTAAGAACAAATAAATTCAAAGGAAACATCGATCCACGTTTGGTGAGAAGTCTGTATAATCGACAATGTCTGCATGGGACACTTGTGGTACAGAGGCTGAACGCTGTTCCTGTAACAAGAAGACCCACGAAGCGAATTCACCTTTTGGTTCATTTTTTCCACTTTGATTGACGATTTTCCAGGTCATCCCGGTATCTGTATAGAAAGAGAAATTCGAACGTTAGAAAGGTGTAAATGTAAAATCTGCAACACCAGGAAACAATCCAGCAATACTAGGTAGCAGTGAACACTGAATAAGGTTCAACGTAAACTAAGGTTCCGAAACATAGCTGAGCGCTATCGGGCTCAGCAACCTCTCTCAAATTCAAAAACGCTCTAAGGAAAGGGGAGCACACATATTAAAAGGATTAGGCAAGTTCCGGAAGAATAGGTACGTTAGTGTAGATGGGAAGCTAGTGAAGTGAAGTGATACGAGGGAAATAAGTGATTTAGAAAAAAGGTGGGAAGGGAAATGTGAAGTGAAGTGCACGAAAGGGGTAAATCGAGTGTTTGGGTCATCACTGAAATAAAATGTGCAATAAGTTTTTTTTCTTCAATTATTTAGATGTTTCAGGGTGAAATATTTTTATACTTAATACTTTAATATTAGTTGAATCATATAGTTTAATGATTTATGTAACTATTTTTGATTTCAGTGCTCTGTGATATGTATTTTTTTGTATTGTATTTCCTTGTATACTGCCACCGGGTAAGATCTGCCCATTTGCAGTAAATAAATATATTATATATTAATTTAAAAAAGGTTATGGAAATAGCTTTAAATTAGTTTGTGTAGATTCTTGGTGAATATATTGGCAACCATTTTTCTTCATTTTACTGATTTTGCTCATGATACGTGATAAATTTTCTTTATTTTGTAAATACTATTGAATTAATATAATATGTTGAACATTTATTTTATTATTATTTTAAAAGTACTAATTTATGTTCCTCGTGCGTGATCTGTTAGGATTGTTTTTCCATAAAAATGTTAATATAATTGTTCTGTATTCATAAACTTAGTCTATGTATCATGTTACATAGTTTGCGTTAATCTTGAATTAATTGAAATCTAAGAAATTACGTCTGTTTAGTAATTTAATATTTTTTCAAATAAGATGACAGGAATCTAATATAGTTCTTCAGAAGTCTTAACAGTGTAAACATTCTTATTTGAAAATTTGTATGATCCAACATATTGTTTTTTCTCCAAGAACTAAGAGTAAATAAATATTATTATTATTATTATTTGATTCATAGTGATGAGTAACAAACATTAACAATATCAACACAAGAGAAACTACTTAATAATACAAAATAATAATAAATACTTATTTTGAGGTAAAGTTATGGCAAATATCTCCTCTTACACTTAACGTCTTATTACATTTACACGGAAAAAATATGTACGACATAATATTTGCGATAAAGAAATAAAATAAGAAAAAAAGGGAGAATATATCAAAGGGTAAAGAAAAACTGATTCTCCCATCAACATTCATATCGTGGTCCTTGTGTTAATGCAACTCCAGAGCAAAGAGAATCGTAATGTATTGGAGAACGAGTTCGATTATTTACACAACACAACTTCAAACGTGATGCGATAACTCGCCTAGTTTCCTGTAAAATCTCATTTTCCACCTAGCTTCTATTTCGTTATATTTTCGGCTCAAATTGTTTGATTAACATTCCACCTTTATTTCTCTCGGTGTATGAATTTATGTACAATGATACAATTTGTACTTAATTACTTTCTTTTGCATGTCATTATATATTTTTCTCGATAAAAGTGATGCACCATCTTCGAATTTGGTCTACTTTGGACCACGGGGAACAATTGGTTTTCTGATTACTATCTTCTTCTCTCTCCAGAATTTCATCCCTTCACGTAAAATCAGTCTCCTTTCTTGCGACGAAAAGCTCTCTGTTCTATTAATTTCTTTCTCACGAAACCCTTCAAATTCATCAATCTCTTTCGAAACACTTCTTTTTGTGAGATCTCTTGTAGTCTGATCCCAACTTCTTCCATGTCTTTTTTAATTTCTTCAGCCCAATTTGGAGTTGCCTAAATTTTGTTGATATAGTTGAATTCTTAGTCTGCACTCTTTCGTTCTGAAGAGATGCCCGTAAAATTTCAATCTTCTGTTGCCCATCGTATCCGATATTTTCTCTGCCCGTTTGTATTGATCTTCATTCCTTCTTATTTTCCATGTGCCATCTTCTCGTCTTCCATGTCCAAGGATCTATCTCGGTATTTTTCTTTCTCTCTTATCTAGATTTTCCATTTCTCCCTTCATCTTGTTCATTGCCAAAGTTTCTGAACTATACAGTGCTTCTGGCGTGACAACCGTGGTGTAGTGCCAGATTTTGGCTTTGATAGGAGAGAGCTCTCTTGTTATGTGTATTCTGTACCACTCGATAAGCTAGATCCATCTTTTGGACTCGTCCTTTGTTGGTTTGTTTATCCAGACCATTCGGTTGAATCCATTCTCCAATATACTTAAATTTGTTTGTTCTCTTGATTTTTCCAAATCTGGTAATTAGGTGTTTTTCTCAATGTAATCCATTTTCATGTAAAAAATGTTTAGTCCCGCTTTATTTTGAGATTTCATCTCGGTATTCAAGTGTGAAACAAAGACAAAAAGACGAATGAGTAAGTTCTTTTTTCAGTTTTCTTTCGGGCAGCAGCGAATTTGTAATATGTGACTCTGAAGCTCAGATCTTGCTGCGGCAGTGTTCTTAATACTAATTTTTTATTTATTCGAATTTCTATGAGTTTCGAACGCATAAGTAAAATCACCGTATTATAATAATGTATTGAGAAAAATATATTAAATATTCTATAGTTATAGTTTCGCTTTGGGAGTTAGTAAGTGTTGAATCCGCCAACTCCTTTGGGCACTTTGATGCGAATTAATGAGAACACTTGCTTGCATCCGAAGAATAAATTGTTTATTGCTGCTTCCCCTTTTTCCTTACCTTTCACAAACACAAGCAATTTTTATTGCTTTTTTACAATACATTATTTATTCATTGATATTAGTGAGTCATTGTCACGTTACTTTATATTTACAAATCTTTTTCGACTGTTTTGCACGATTTATTAAAAATACACCGTTACAATTGGAAGCAGCCCTTCACTTTTCAAGTTAACTCTATCAATATATCTTATTTGTTTTCTAAAGTAAAATTAGTCTATAATAAAAACGCAATTATTTGAAAAATCTATCTTGAGAGTACACTGATATAATAAATTACTTGGTATAATTATGTCATGGATTGTAGTACTAGTGGTACACTTCTAATGAAAATAACTTTTTATGAACTCATCTCGAGTAATACTTATTTCATTTTGCTTTCTGCACATTTTAGACTTCAGCAGATGGTCCCCGGTCCCTGATGAGAGCGAAGTACATTTAATCCCAACGTCCTTCACTTCTCAACTTCATCAACAGCTTGTGTCTCTCTGAGACACTACCAATCAATGGGAGTAAAAAACGCTCTGTTATATCACTGAGTTATTTAACTTTTTATTTACTGATAAAATAAAATGCTTAGAATCACAATTTTTAACATATTTTTCTACAAAATAAGTTAAATTTTTTTTGCTGATGGTATAGTTTTGAGACAAAGAAAATTATAGAATGAGTAATATTTGACAGTTAAAACCTTGATACCTTTTCCCAATAGTTCATTAAAAACAGGAAACTAAGGTCTGTAGATGATACTATCTAATATATTACTATTGTTTTAATAGTTTTGAATACCATTTGAGTAATTTAGGCTCCTTCTGGTGATTAAAGTTGCGTTACCTAACCAAGAAACATAACTTGTATTTTGGTGAGTAAACTAAGAGATTTCTTCTCGAGATACAAAACCGTACATCACGACGAAGCTATCCAATGGAGGATGCGTGGTAGCTTGCATAATACCGGAAAGATCACAGCGACATGGATGCCACCTGGAAAATATGCCGAGTTCCTCATGTTTTGGGTCTGTGACCCACTGCGCGTAATCGTAGGCCATTCTCGCACGCGTCTGCTACTTGTCGCCCGAGGATTGCTTTCTCAATCGGGACGTCTAGAAATTACGTCATCCTTCTTGAGGTCTTAAGCAGAGATGTCACAGAAAATACTCATTTCATTTTAAATATCGATCCACGTGATTTGAATATTGATTTTATAACACGTACCGAAATATTTTTATTGTTAGGAATATGTTGAAGTGTTAAATCTGCCCTTGATCAGAGACCTTAGGGCCCTTGATCGGAATTGATGGGATGGATTGCTTCCGGAGAGTAAATTAGTTTGTTCTCCACGTGATCATACGCAGTTTGTAGCTGAATTTTTGACAGTAAATTTATTTATCAATTTATTTATACTTTGATTTTAATACGATCATTCTCAATTAGGCACACGTATAAAAATACATTTTAAATTTTATTACATTTTTCAATTTTATTATATTTACTTAATTTTGTTTTCAAACAATTGTTTGTTAATGTATCTTTTTATAATATATTTATGAGTATATTTTTCAACTTTTTAACAGGGCAAAAATAACATACCATTTAGCTTTGGTAATTTCATTATATAAACTTTCATTATTTAAAATATTTTAGTTGCACTTGCTGTTACGGAAATTTCAAGGTTTCTTATTCACTGGTTGTCATTTGAAAAATACGTGTATACTGAAAAATATAGTTTTAAGAAAAATTCAATTGAAATTCATTCTAGACGTAATTTTACACCTGTCATTCATATACAATTTAAATGTAAAACCCTTTGAACGGTAAGATTTTCGGAATATTTTGAGCAAGGACTTTTGGGGCATGAAACTATTCAAAACTGCCGTAATCTCAAAATCACAAAAATTCAATCAAAACCCTGATATCTTTTTAAGGTCTCTAGTAGGAATCTCTGGATGGATGTACATTTAAGATGTTTCATAATATTTTAGTTTTATATTATATCACGTGTATTTTGGCTTATTTATTAGTGAAACCTCATGGTTCAGGACATGTTTAAAAACGAATGACTTTTGGAAAGTCATTTAATTATTCAATCTCGATTCTTTGTATAAATATGAATCTGTTTTTTTTTATTTTCAGAGTGATTTTATTTTGATTGAATAGAGAAATAGAATTCAATCAAATTTGAAATATTCAGTGTACTTTGAAAGTAATAATTATAAAAATATATCAATCAGTCATAGGAAAATGTGTTGTAAGTAAATCACATATATAAGAGAGTATCACTTTCGAAAAAGGTTTCAATTTTCTATAGTTCACCTTACATAATGTGGAGATGTCTCCTATGGGTGCGCCTGTGTGTGGTGGTCGTCGTATTCCGATACCTCACGTCGCAGTAGTGGAATCTCAACCACACCTTTTTCCCACCCACTCCCACACTCACTAACAGCCATCTTCATCTTCATCTGCTGCTGCTTCTTCTTCTCCTTTGTTATGCAACGCGGCGTGTACCAAAAGCCGCAGTTACGATACCAATGTGAATAGAGAAGCAAATCCCGAGCGCATAATTCAACGCATCAAATTGCACTTAAAATTACTCCTAACTTCCGACTTTAGTACGATGCCTCAAAAAATCCGCTTCTCACGGTTAAAACACTGCAACATTATTCTGCCTGAAAATTTACGGGTTGTTTTTAGAGACCACATCGTGTTATATAATGCGTGTTAGTTTGAAGTTCCAAAATATATTTTTTAAATTTCTATATTCACTCAAACATCGTAACGGCGTAGAACTGTAAATATTAAGGAAAAATTCATTGTTTATTTATGTACAGAGTTTTTTCTTTCAATGTGTGCGGTGAGTAGCGAAACCTGGGAGATGAAATCTGAATTTGGGAATTTAATTTGTTTTAAAGAAATTTATAGAACAAAGAGAACATCACTAAAATGTAATATTACGATTTATGTCCAGAAAATAATATTTATTTAGATTGGCACCTTATTTGTGTTACTTGGTACTTGTGACGGGATTAGGGATACATATGAAGTTCTACTGTCACTTCCGTTTTAAAAAATAGAAAAAAAACACGCTATAAATATACCAAAGAAGAACGTCCAAAGAAGGTCGTTAGATTTCATTTTTATGGGCACAAAAATTGCCTTTTACAAATGACAGAGCGGTGAAAACTACCTGATTAAAATAACACATGGAAATCGAGACCAATACATCTGTTATTGTGTAATGTTGAAATATATTGAAGGTTTGGATATACAATAAAAGTATTTTCACTTCTATTTACCTGCATTTATTTGTCAAATACAGTAAAAATGGAGTTTGACTTATAAAATGCGCAACTTTTGATGCATTTTCATTATATACACGTTTAGTTCAGTTGTTCAAGACCATCTGGATTCCCGGTTTTTATTATAAATAAATAAATAAATTTATTGTCAAAAAAGCAGTACAAACTGCGTATGACCACGTGGAGGACAATAAACTAATTTACTTCCCGGAAGCAAGCAAGGGACCATCCCATCAAATCCGATCAAGGGCCCTAAGGTAGAGGCGGATTGAAAATTTCAACAAATTCATTGATAAGATAAAAAGTTAGCTACGTGTTATAATACTAAGAGGATATCAACATGTTTGTAATTTGACACAAAAATTTTCTTTTGCATGCACGAATTATTATCGAACTATAGATTATTCTGAGTATAGCGTTTACAAATTATAATACATAACAATACATATTATAATTATTAAATCGTTTTTGAGTTGAAATCTGTTTCTTTAAGTAACAAAATTTACAAAATTATTGAGTTCGTGAAGATAATTTTAATACAATTAAAGTATTACCATTAAAACGATTAACGCCAAACTAAATGAAGTTTCCAAATGATGTTTCCATTGCACTGTCGTTTCTGAACTTCCGTTCCCCATCAACGCTATATCTCTCCTACCTGGTTTGGTGGAAGAACAGGTATGACGACTCGAACCTCACGGTTAGACACACAAGTTATACTCTGTAATATTCCATTTTGTAAGTTCTTTACCTCGATATAGATTTATTTTAACTGATCTGATAAATTCTCCTAAATAATAATTTCGCATTTTATTTCGATAACGGTGAGATGTCAGTGTATTTAAGTGCAAATATATAATAGATTTCAGTAGTATCACCTTGTAAAATGATAATTTTTAAATTTCGTTTGATATAATGGGACCTGTTGTCAATCAGTACTACAGTCACGGAGAAAAGAAAAGGGTTATAAATTAAGTTCAAACCACGCTTACCTCGACATTATCACTGTCATCGTCTATGAGTTGACAAGAATGAGGGACACACGGAAAATTGCACCCGAAAATCATTGCATTGTATTAGGGGTACTGTTTTTCGAAAGTAATGTTAATCAAGTTATGTTGAGTGAAAACGGGAGATGGGACCGGGAACTGAATGCAACGAGATGTCCCAGTTGCATGTGGTGTGTCGAGAGCTTTACCCATCGGCATCACAAAAGTAGGAGAACCCGGAATTATGGGTCAGTTGAGGTTGGGATAGTTAGCGCCTAACTATTTTAATTTAATTTGTTAAAAAAAAACTCTATATGATGTTCGGTATGACTACACCTTCGCAATAGTAAATAGCTTGTGTAAATATTGAAAATAATAAACTGTAAATATTTGTAAATACAGTGTGAGTTTTCTCTCTCGTTTTAGCAGTGGAGGCAACCATTAACATCAAACAAGATTTATCTGTTACCTGGAGGTGTGATTAACCGCAGTTTTGGAGATTTATCTAAAATTTATGTTATTGGAAAAAGAGTAATAGTGAGTGAATATCCCTTCTTTCTCGTGTGTATGATAATGTAGTTCTGCCGGGCAATGCAAGTAAAACTATTTAGAAGTGTAATTATGTTTGTTGTTTATAAATAAATTTCTTCTTATGCAAGTTTTATGAATAGTAACAAGTAACAATATACTTTGTAACAAATAGTTATTAGTAAAGAACGTTATCCTAACCTTGAACTCACTAAAGTTCGGTAGAATGATGTGTGATATGATAATAGCTTTGTATCTGATTGCCCCAGATATAGATGACAAAGCCAGAAGATGAAACCCGCGAACCAGACACAACTAACGCTTAAATATCTCATTGAGAATATTGTCACTTCATAAATAATGTGCTTGCCTTTATACCACTTAAATTGTCAATAATTTTGTGTTTCAAAAGCTAAAATCGATTCTATTGCATCCATTTATGCAACTTCCACGTTTAAACGATTTAATTCTCTGCAGAACTACTTTAAGAGAACTTCCCACGTAATAACGGGATAAGTTTATAAATATTTTGAACTTATGGTTTCTTTTCATAAGGCTTTTTGTATGAAACAAATACAACATATTTCATAGCTATGTTGAAAATATCAATCAATTATTTATTAATTCGAGTCGTAATAATTGGGTAGTAAAGCATGGTTCAAAAAGTTAGTTTTGGTATGATGCATGTTTACTTAACGTAAATTATGTTTACTTAACGTAATTAAAAAATATATCTATTTCTTCTTTGCCTGTCCCCTCCCATGCTAAATTACATAATAAAAAAATAATGAATGTTTTAGAGTTATGATTTTGGAAACACTCCCCAAACATTCCCAATTCATAGATGTAAGTACATGTGGATTAGGTTTCAACTGGTTCCTAGGAACCTCTGCTCATCCCTTTTTAAATAGACAACATTAAATTCTTCAAAATTCAAATTCAAATCTCCCTCCTACTTTTTTCCTTTCATCTAATAGTCAGTCAGGGTAAACCGAAGAGAGGGGAACTGGTTTATTTTCTACGTTATTGAGGACAAGACTGGAAACCTAAACTGTTTTGTCTAATTTCTTAGTGATTTTTGTGTGTCTTACTTTCTATTTGTCATTACAAGACAATAAGGACTACGTCATTCTGTCATTATTTATTGATGCAAAAGGCCTTTTCGTCCGCATGGCGGCCATCTTCAGTGCTACAAAAAACTTTTACAAAATATAAATTACAAATTAAAAGTGAATTGAAACATTCTAAAAATAAACTACCCCTTCTTTGAAAAGTTAATAATTTTCAATATAATATGAAATAATAACAGGAAATGAGAAACACAAACTGGCATACCTGGGTTCTTTGGCAAGCGGTGTCTTCAAGCACCGGGTCGGATTATATAGGGAAGTTTCAGGAATTTCCATTGACGTCACGGGTTTTACGTATAACGGGCTTCAGTTATTTAATGGCTTATGGGGTAGATTATTTTTAGAATATTTCCATTTATTTTTATTTGGAAATTTATATTTTGTAAACGTTTTTTGTAGCACTGAAGATGGCCGCCATGCGGCCGCGAAAGGCCTTTTTTATCAATAAATAATGACAAAAGACGAAATCTTTTACGTCTTGTAATGTACATCAATCTGTTAACATCAGACTAATTCCTCCGATTTCAATTTTTCATTAGCTTTAAAACATTTTAGTATATAAATAAAAGAATTAATTTAGAAATTATGCAGAAATTCTAACGAATATATGATAAGTGATGACAACAACATTACTGAGCGTCTTCCCCCTTGATTCTCACGTAAAAATTGCGTAAATATCATCGTTATCATTTGACTTGTTCGTTTTGCTTTAGCAGCTCCACGGGGGATAAGAACGAAAGCTTTCGTATGACGTGTTTATGACTTCTTATTCGTGACTCATGGAAGCGCGAATACTGTTCTTCACATGAATATTCGTTTCACAGGAGGAAGATGTCCTCGAATTTTTTGGCATGTCGTCGATACTTTTTTCTGAAAAACGATGTGATTTGAAAATAAGTGTTTTTTACTTCTTTTTTTAGAGTCTGTAACTTTATTTCATTGATTTTCATTATAAAATTCGAGCAAGAGAAATAAATGTATCAAACCTTATGTATTGTTTATGAATTTAAAGAATAAGCACTCTTGATTCTTGATTAACAATCAAGAAATATATAAAAAAGATGTAAAAAATTAATTATAATAATAATAATAAATTTATTGTCAAAAAAACAGTACAAACGTATGACCACGTGGAGGACAATAAACTAATTTACTCACCGGAAGCAAGCAAGGGACCATCCCATCAATTCCGATCAAAGGTCCTGAGGCAGAGGCGGATTCAAAAATTTCAGCAAAAGTTCCTAGATAAGATAAAAAGTTAGCTGCGGGTTGTAATACTAATAGAATGTCAATATGTTTGTAATTTAACGCAAAAAATTTACATGTACAAGTTATTATCGATAATTCTGAGTATAGTGTTTAAAAATCATAAGAGTTGAAAAAACACTATATTCACAATTTATTTTTACAATAAACACGCCCCTAGATAAAGCCTAGAGAACCTGTATAAGAAATCCGCCTCTATCCGAAGGAAAACCGGAGCAAAACCCGGGCCAGGATGGGGCTACAGAATTAATGTACACAACTGTGCCAAAGCTGAGTAAACATAAAACTAAATTAATATGAACCATAAGACCACGCAATCATGCAAGAAAAAGTTTTTGAAATTGTTATAAGTTATTTAAAAATACTACAGCAATGGCATAATAAAGTACAAGACGGATTTAACTTTTATTAAAATCAATAAATTCTTTTACAGTGTAGAGGCACTGGTGCAGGAGGCAGTTTTTAACCGCGGATTTGAAGATATTCAAATTCATAGAATCTTTTATATTCTTGAGCAGGGAATTATATAGAACGATTCCCGAACTTATTTCTTAAGAATAAATTAATTCCTCTTTTTCAAATGTAACTAGAACTGCACAATCCAGAGAAACTCTTCAGTATTGTTAAGAACAGGGTAAATTATACGGTTGTCATTCTATTTGATTTGACTGGGTTTGCATGGTATATATTTGTGAAAATAATTGGAAATGCAAACCCTCAGAAATTTGTTCGTACGACTCCTGAGGTTCATTGGCTCTATCTTCTCCAACCTTCATAAACCAATTTTTTCTCGATGTTAGCTTGACTTCCGCTACTTAACGCTGATATAGTGTCAATTCTTACACTTGCCAATCAATGCCTTTCACGATCCGGAAGTAAATTAGGATTCATTTTCCGTCCAAATTGAGTATAATTTCTGCTCCGAGATGGTTCTACGCGCACTATTTCAATAACATACTTTTTTATATTTTCTCCCAAAATACATTTTATTATTGAGATATTACTAACTTGGTTACGACGATATATTTTTATTTCTTATCAACAAGGATTTTTTCATAGAACCCCTCATAGTGTATTCAATTGAAGTACACACTAAAAAATTGAAATAAACAATAGTTTGGGGGGAAGTGGTTTAGGCTTTATATTTTTAACATTATGATATTGTCATGATCAATTTTCTCGAATCCTGATTAAGAAATTAAATTACACATGCAGCTTTGGCGTCGAGTTTTAGGCCCAAAATTAATGAGCAAGGTTTATTTCAAAAGTAAGCTTAACGAGTATTGGTCTTGCGACTCTTTAAAAAAACTTTTCATTTTTCTGAACGCATTTGTCTTAACTATGTGAATTAATTTCATTGAAACATCTTATCAATATCAATTCTTCTAAAGGGATTTCAAATCACGTCCGTAAAATTCCCTGCGTGATAAAATGAACTCGCTTTTCGTGAGTTTTTTATTTTTCTTTGAAGGTTTTTTTCCCTTTGATTGATGAAGTCTTAAATTTGTACGAAAAGGTTGAGTGGTTGCGAATAATGAAAGTACATAAAATAAGTCACGTGTGCTATGTTAAATTAAAAAGTGAAAAATATTCATCAGAAATTTTTGGTCACATAAACCCCAAAAGAAGCCCGCCCCCTAAGTAACGGTAACGTGCGACAACTACCGCCCCCGCCACCCCCACCATCACAGCTGCTACCGCCGCCTCGGCCCGCGTTGTGAACTCGAGCAAAAATGACCAGAGCCAATGAACGGAGCCGGTGACGCGCCTCGCAGCAGTGACCGAGGGAAGATACGGCTGGGAGAGCGAGTCTATATCGGCTCACTGAGGGTGAAATATAGATGGTGGTCGGAAAAGGGATAAGTGAGAATCAGTAAACTGTTGGGAAGCGAAGTCAGCGAGAACTAGTGAGAGAACGGAATCAGAGAGAAATTTTTGAAAAGTCGGAAGGAGAGTTTTTAACCAGGTGGTAGGAAACTCAAGTCTCTGGAAGATGATGGTGGTAGATGTTTATCTGCTGCTGTACGTATGTTAGCGAACTTCGTGTGACGAAGTTGTGGAGCCCCTAAAGGTATAGTGGTGGAATTAATATCAATAATCTAGATGACATGAAACGTGTTGAATTTGTGAGAGAGATAGAACTATTCTGGAACTATTAAACGGGACTGAATGAGTGGAAATTCCCACGTAATGGACACGAGCTCACATTACCATAGATAATTGTAGGATAATCAGTATGTATCTGAAAAGTAATATTGCGTAGCTCAGTTGTCAAATTTTCTACCAATATTCATCTGGTTTTCAAAGAAACTCTATTCGTGTTAAACGGGAAAGAAAATCAATTAATTTGGTATCTAATTAATTTAGTTATATGATGTTTGTTATTTTCGAAGGGTAATAATTATGAATGGGATTAATAAAAAGTGATGTACCTGTAAGACACCTTGTGTAATGAAATTGTTAGAAGATAGTAAAATATTGTTATAATTGAACCACCAACATTGGGTTTTGTGTACAAAGTAATAAATAGTTATACTACCCTTTCTAGAATTTTGGAAGGAAAGATGCTGAAGCTGCAACCGATTTTGGCAGCGCGGTAGCGTGTTATGAACATAGAGTGAATGACGTTAGTTCATCACCCTTCCACGTATACATTTTGCAGGAGTTGCGTGTTAGTAATTTTTCGGCTCGGACCTCAATTTCACCAAAATATATAAGCCGTTTCCAAAATTAATCTTCCAAGGTCACTTATGACTACAGAAGGTTTCTTCGCTCTCCTAACTATAAACATAGTATTTAATTAAAGAACATGATTAAAAAGTCAGAAAAATACGGGGATAGTACGATGTTGGGAAAACACACGGAAACTTATTCACAAACATATATAATCATTTCTAGTCATAAAATTGCAGATGTCTGGAGGTTATTCTGAAATCACATATGTAAATTAAGTGCTCTTCTTTTGAGGACGATATTGAAAGGATCTGGATGTATTTCTATCTTCTGCTTCGCCAAAGCGTCGAGGGGAGTTTCACTAGAACGTGATTGGCTTTGATTGTACAAAATGCAGCGCCAGGGATTGACGCGTCGGCGTGTCTTTACAACTCTCCCGGAATGCTTTACTGGTTTTAATGGTTTTTATGTAAAGTTAATTTTATTAAAATATGTTAAGGTTATTGCAAAAAAATTGTTTTATTTAAGGATGTAAATGTGAAAGAGAGAGAGATAGAGAGAGAATGAAATAGATATGGGATTGAAAAAAGGTCACCCACAACGTATCTAGCGTTAAATATGAACATAGTGTCAAAAAAAACATTATTAGAAAGAAGTTAAAGAAGTGTAGAGCAAAATGAACTCATTAAAAACTCAGATTATAAAGTAAAATTGTATTTGAGATTGGATATTTGTATTATAATGCTTTAAATTTTTATTCTCTTTGTCAGCTGAAGTAGTTTCTTTTTCATGTTGATTCGTTTTGTTCATATAGATGTTAGAATTCTATTATCCTTCTGCGTTACGTAAATTTTTGCTGCATAGGACAGAAAACTTTAACGTGAATACGAAGTTAACCAAACAAACATAAAGAGATGGTAAGTTCACGTGAGATTACTTTTTACGTGTTATGCCTCCAGATTTAGTAGAATAAACGATCCAGAATAGTGAACGATGGTCTTATCATAATATTACTGTAAATAAAAACTGACGTATGGCATAAGACACTATTATAAGAAAGAAATGACATTTGTGTTATAATATTGTGCAAACTTCACTAAATCTTTAAAATTCATCGCTCAATTTTTCTCCCTAACAAATGTTCAATACAACAAACTTTGCCAGAAATAAGTTTAAAAAAACATTGTAAACTACGGAATCGCCGGAGTAATTTTTGAAATTCCATTATTCTACATACGGAAACTTCTTGAGTCTTTCCATTTGAGTCGCTTCTGCCTCCACATCAATCGGCGACAAACGCGCCACCTACAAGTGCTCTTGTAACTTCTGCGTAGAATCACTCATTTAGTAGTTCAGCGTTACGCCACGTACAGCGCTGGAAAACAACGTTGGCACGAAGTCCTGTTTTCATATTTCTCATCTCGCCGTACCCTTAGTGTTACAGGAAGACATCATAAAATTGTTCTTCCTTCGCGTGTGGAAGTACGGTTATTGCGTCTATTCGTTATTACCTTCCTTCAAGTTTAATTTGGAAAATCTGCGGTAATTTGCGGTTTCAGGCACATACAGATATATTTATGACTTGCTTGTAAGCACAACATTAATGGTAAAGTACATTAGATGCTCTGCTCTGATAACAACCTTATAAAATTCCGGTCGAAAGAAGAAGAGTTATGACAATTCTTTCAAAATGTGTCTGTTTCAAGTGAAAATCAAGCCCCTACCTTGGGCACGGTAGGATTTTATCAATAATAATAATAATTTATTAATCGACAAGTGAGCAATGCTCGGTGGCAGAAGGAAAACATAATAGAGATAATAAGAATACACATAATACGATAATAAGAAATAAAAAGAAATCTTCGCCAAAATATATATGTAAAATACACACACACCGAATAAAATGCTCAGAAAAGTAGTACACTATAAGCGAGAAGGATAATACACCTAAGAAATCTAAAAAAATTAAATTAGGTCAATATGTGTGCATATTCACATACGTACAGAAACACATTTTTACTTACAAACAGATAGAGACACACACTCATATGAACAAGCACGCTTCAATATACAAACATATACCATTATTCATCCTGTAACCTTAATGTAAAAATAATTGATATAATATAATTAAAAAAATTAATAACTATAATTATAACGCCAAAATAGGATTGCAGTGAACAGTCACACACTTCACACCACTACACTACACTACACTGCACTGCACTGCAATTCAATTCGCTCTGAGCATTTTCTATATTCTTTTCTCCATCCACCTCACTACACTGCACTTCACATGTGCTCCTATTTGAAAGAAGAAAAGACGGTTGCGCAAACATTTTACTCTTTTTGATTTTGGTTCGTAAGTGTTGTTGCAGGTAAGTTATTCCGGTCNTTGATTTTGGTTCGTAAGTGTTGTTGCAGGTAAGTTATTGCAGTTTACAATGGTTCTATTCACAAAGGAGTATTTACCAATTTCTGTTTTCTGTTTCCTACATTTCATTTTACGCTTGTGGTCGCCGCGACTAATGTAATTCGGTTTGTGTAGTCTAGCGTTCACTGATTTCCACGCAGGTTCTCCCACGTAGGTTTTAAAGAGGGCACAAAGACGCGTTAACTTCCTTCGATTGGAAAGTGTGCCCCACTCCAAATTAATATTACAAGTGTTGACCCAAACAAAATTCGTGGCCTTTCTTTCTATCTGATCTAATTCATTGATCTGATCCTCCCAATACGGATCCCAGCGAGCGGCTCCGTGCTCCAGTATAGGTCGAAGTAATGAAGTGTACGACAAAGCTTTTGGATTTCCAGTTCCCTTTTCAAAGTACGCGTCTCACGAAGTCCAGCGCTCTCCAAGCTTTCTTTGTTGTGTATTTTACATCTTCTGCCCAATTTAAGTCACGAGAAATGGTAAGACCTAAGTATTTACAACTCGAAACTTTAGGAATTATCTGATAATTTAATGTATCATTCAGAGCAGGTTTTATTTTTGATCTAGAAAAACATAAAGATTTACTTTTTTGAGGGTTTATTTTCATTTTATTCGTCTCAGCCCATTTCTACAATTCGTTTAGATCGCACTGTAACATACAACGGTCTCTATCATCTTTAATATTCCGATATATAATACAGTCATCTGCAAAT
>NNCF01133454.1:0-13877 GCA_002313205.1 Laupala kohalensis | reverse complement strand
ATCCAAACCAACTTGTTAATTCTTGTCTACGAGCTTAGAATTACTGATATTTCCTTGCAACCTTTTTAGGGTCCCTCCAGATCTTATATAATTTAATGAGATTTTTTATACTATCTGTACGTGATTTCATTGTAATCATCGCCTTTTCACAAAAAATATTGCTCTCTTTAACAGTGAGATTAGCACTTTCGTTCCAAGATAACAAAAAATAATGGCAGTTACTCTACATTTATGCTTCTATTTCAGGCATTCAAAATTTACCTCGTCGTTTATATTATGCAATTGACTTGGAATTTTTATCCGATCTTTTAAACCTAATACCAAAAATATAGTAAAATGTCGATCAGAGAAAAACTATGTACGTGGAGAAAGTTTCTTTAATATTATATTGTTTAAAAAAATATAAAAACATTGACGTTCATTCGGCACCGGTTAACGTAATCCCAGGGTGATAATACATCATATTCTANAATCCCAGGGTGATAATACATCGTTTTCTAGCTTTTGGAAAAAAATATAATAAAATTAGAGGGTTTGTTTAAAAAATAAAGAAGTCGGAAAATAAGGGACACAATATTGAACACGTTTGCCGCACTCAGTCCATAAGAGGATAAAACTCACGCAGCGCATAATGGTGCTATCTCATTCCTCAGCAACTAGATAAGGCAATTATTACAATTTGAATACCTTCTTTCTCATTGTTAGTCCTTTTTGAAACAAAGTGAAATCAACAACGAAAAAAAGATTATGCAAAAATGTTTAAAGTCAGGAGAGCGGCGCCTGTAATCTTGTGCCTGTAAGTTTCCGCCGACGCCTGATTGCTGCATTACAATGCATCGGTCAATCAGACGCATTCATGGAAATAAAATGGTGTGTGTTAAATAGGTTCATTTGGAGGTGGAAAATTTATAAGTAGATATCCACACTAATGTATAAATGCGAAACACCATAGTGTCTCTATTGTTTGCTACCTGATCACGATTAAACCACGTAACAGATTGTGTTCAAATTCGGCAAAAAGATAGATTAGATATCTTGATTGAACGGTGAATACTTTTATATTTTTAATTTGTGATAAGAAAGATAAAAATGGTTTATGACAATACATGTCCAAAAAATCGGGAGAGAGAAAAATATATTCGCTTACGCTGCCAAATTCTTAGAGTTGTGACAACTATGGATGACGATATTGTTTACTAAAAGAGTTGTACAAAAAAAACTCCGCGACAGCTTATGTTTCCTACCAAAAATTAACCTAAAATATCGATGGAACGTTATTAAAAATAGAAGTGTTTAATTACTTCATTTTAAGAGAGTATTTTAAGAAGAAAAAAAATCAGTCATAATCAAATTTTATGTTTTGGGCGTTGATGAAACAGACGAATCGTATTTTAATCGTAAAATGTGGACAAATAGTTTAGATATTACAAGAATGTTAATGAAATAGTGCAGCCGCGTTATGCCTCGGAAGCAAACATAAGACCCGACGTGGCTCCCGCGAGATTGTTTAGTGTATACAGACAAGTTTTGTATTAAATTGGTATTATTATGAACTTGAAAAATTAGGATTATGTACAAGTTTTCAAAAACCGGTTAGATAAAGGATTTTGATCTTACAACATAAATGAACTTTTTCACTGAGTAAATATAGAATAGACTAAGAAAAGTCACGAGCGACACCGGGTAATCAGCTAGTAACAGAATAAATTCCCCCCTCGAAAAAAATGTTTTTCAAATATTTTTTGTGGGGCTTTACGGCTCATGTCGACATCAAAGGTCATTGGAGCCCGAAAAACTTGTACAGGTAGAAAAAATGCAGTTACGCCCTAGGGAGAGCCAACATGACTCTCCCCGTGTGTGGGACTCGTCCAATGATTCAACCCTACCCACAAAAAAGCCTTCTGATCTACAACACATCAAAACATATCTCACTACATACTATGAGGGGGGGGACAAAAAATTAGGGGAGATAAAAAATTAGGGGAGATAAAAAATTAGGGTTTTAGACAAAAAATGAGAGGAATGAGGAAAATGAAAGATACCCTAGCCTTAATAGCGTCGAGATCGAAAAGATCAAGAGGTAACCAAGGGAGGTCAGAAAAGAGAAAGGAAGGAGTATAGCACATGGAAGTACAAGTAATGCCAGACTCAGCTCGGGGTCCCGTGTTCGCCAAACACGTACTTACTAGATGTAAATCCCCTGGGGGGAGGTTTAAAATAAGCAGGACTGCGTACTCGAATAATGAATGAACTAGTGCTTTGTCTCAAAATTTAAATGACGCATGATTCTCCAAAGGCGTGTGTTGTGAGTATCGTTTAAGTTCATATGTGCTTGGATTAACAATTATTCTTTTTCTTATATGATAAATATTTGAATAGAGTCAGGTACACACTTTAAACTGGTGTCCTATCAATACCACATACTGACATTTCCGCAAACAGGAAGCGCAGTCAGTCCAATTAACCTGCGGAGCAGAGTGGTCGGACGTTTATAACTTACGATGAAAAGTGGGTATTTCCTTCAGGGAAAACATAGTCTTAGATAAAATATTGACAGATGGTTAACATTTGTCATGTACCATTTTCCATATACATGAGTCCCTCACACGTATTCAAGTATTTTAATAAAGTGTGGGAGATACAGATATTTTTTTCTTCATCCAGGATTAAAGTGTAGCACTCAAACCATATGTACTGGTAGAACCTGAAGCCCTTAACATGGCGACGTAAAAAACGACTTGAGTCCCTATAATGAAAAAGGTATATTATCCACAAGACGCAGTTCAGCATTCAAACTTAAACAAAAGGCATCAAACAGTATTACGAAAAAAAAGAGATGAATGAAAAAGAGAACAAAGACTCGGGTAGTGACCAAAAGAGTTCAGATACATTTGAAGATAGTATGAGAATTGGTTCATATTGAAATAAATAATTGTTTATGGAAATGCTTGATATATTTACTAATTTAAAACTGTTTACGACCTTTACAGCGGTTTATAACATATAAACCAATGGTTCCATTTATAAAAGAAAGTATTTTGGTCAAACTTTCGTTAATTTCTCATTGAATGACCCTTAAAAAATGTATCTTAGATTTGCTTGGGAAAATATTGACTAGATGTGAAAATACTCCCAAAAAATGTAAATGGTGTTNAATGCTCCCGAAAAATGTAAATGGTGTTCATCACTATTTTTTTTAATATTTCATTTTCCTATTTGGTATTCAGTGTGGTTACGAAAATCCTTCCCTCTATCCGTTGTCTCTGTGTGCTGCTATAACACTTCACAGAGATTTCCCGTAGTTGAATCGCTTTTACTATTATAAGCAGTATGGACTATTGATTTGAATACTAATTGTAATACATCAAGGTTGTATTACAATATACTTTGATCATCATATCTGACGGAATTGTTGAGGATCCCACGTAGAACAATGATCGACTTATGATAATGCAATCGGCTGAATTCGTAGTACGCATAATTTTTTTCACACAATTAGTATATTTTGTGGACTCTCATATTTGTGATTACTTTCTTGACGATAGGTTTAGGATCGATCACAGTACTTATTTACTTCAGTGGAAATAGTGTGTCTTTCAAAGGAAGAGTGAACAAGAATTAATCTATGTGGTATGGATTTCCATGGGATATATAAATATCTGATTGATGATCTGGGTGGTATGTACATATTTTCTCCAGAACTAATGGTTAATATTATCAGATAACTAATGTTTACTAATGGTTTATATTAATAATGGAGAGTGTTTGTAATGGTTAATGTTATTAGAAAAAACACTTATTTTCAAAAAATTTCCTTGTTCATTGAAAACATCCTTTCAAATACGGATAAGTAACACCTAACTATTTTAAAAGAATCTCTTTCAATTTTTATGTGTATCAATGAGAATAATTATTCCACGGACGCATTAAAGAAATTTTCAAAATATATTTGTTAAAATCGGTACATATATTAAAAATAAAATTGCGGAAATTTTATTCGGATTTTTTTCTTGATATTTCTACATAATTTTTTTATGAACATCGAGTTAATATTACATGATCTATGCTGAAAAAGCAGATTAAGAATATTTATAGAATACGAAAATAGTTTAATACTTGAGAAAAATATGAAATAAATGTCACCCGCAGATTAGAATATCGCCAATGTCATCCTGACTGACGAAAGTGAAAGGTACATGTGAATGACTCTCATGAATGTCCATGTCCCCAGCTTCCCCCCTTACGTGAACCATAAAAATAATTAAGCAGGAATTTTGTACAGATTTTGTAAATTTGCGTACAAGAAAACTTGAATTTTTATACAAGTCGCGGTCATTTGTTACATCCAAAATCTAAAATTTACATTTCACAAAGGCATTGCTTGAAGAACATCAAACGTGATCCGCGTCATGAACGATTCTGAACGTAAGAGGGAATAAAAAATATTTTTTTGGTATCTTTTTCCTAGTGGCCAGTACTACAACTTAGTTGTTTTTTGCATTTCTTTTAATCATTTTTAATAAATTTCCACACGTGTTATGCATTTGAAACTATATCGCTTCCGAGTTCGCTAAAGCTAATTTCATTCTGTAACAAAATCGTTCGAAACCGTGTGTCGGAGGGCGGCCGGCCATATATCCTCAAAATTGTTATTAAATATAAGTTAACAACATTTTGAATAGTTGGACCAAAATGTACAAAATTAAGGAATACGATAGCAGTGTTCAATTTTCGGATTTGTGATGGGAGGGGTTGGAGAAAAATTTCCCAGGCTCCCCTTTTCGGTTATTAATAGCTAATGTCACTAATTCTTCAAAATTGAAGTTTGCTTGTCACAAGATGCACAAAATTTCTGCATAATTCATTTTATGATTCGCGATAGGGGGTTGGGGAATGAAAATTTTTTGTGAGATCTTCCTTCATTATATACATAATATCACAAAATTATTTTACAAGAGGGCGGACGCGTTGTTTTATAATATTCAGAGATCAGAAAAATGTTCATTCACAGTAGTTTCGAACTTCGTGACGTATCCAATATGAACAGATTTTTAAATAATAATCTGTTTCACAAATGAGAGTTTTCGAAACAAAATAAGCTATGAAATTAAGTACCATGTAGTATAGAACACTCTAAATTTACTAGAATTTAGATTAAATACAACTCAATTTCACGAGTAAACCCTTTGAAGTAAATTCAACCACGTGTCCACAACTTTGCTCTAAAAAGTAGGCTACGATCAAATTTATGTTTCACGTCTGCTTTTCTGCATATAATTAGTGAAGTTTGAACACCATAGTAAACATATCAATTAATCATATTATTTTTTCAGATCCCCGCGGGAAAGATAACTTCTGGATAAACACCCCTTTCCCAATTATGATACTTATTTTTAATTACTTGTATTTCGTTCGAAAATGTGGTCCAAAATTCATGAAGGATCGACCAGCCTACAATATTGACAAAATTGTTTCCATATACAATTGTATTCAGATTTTGTGGAATGGGTACGTGGTCTATATTGGTTTAAAGGTATTTATTATTTTTGTTATAAAGTAAGCTACATTTCGGTTGTACTTAATGAGTGTAATTAGGCTAAAAGTACGAATACCCGGGCAATGTTTCTCTGTCTGTGTACTGATAAATCGTCTGTTAGCGCCCTGTCCACTGGTTACACGATTGCTGTTATATGTCAGTGTTTGTCAGATATGACTGCTCATGAAACGTCACTTCCGTCAATTTTGTGTATTTATAGACATTCTCAATCAGATCTATATATATTATTACGAAACTTCGAAATTGTTTTAAAGCATACCACATATAATTCTACTAAATCCATTGTTACATCTGGCGATTTCAACATCGATTTCCTGAGTACATCCGACTCTGTGCATTCACCAATTAATCGATTCAAGAATCTTATTGATTTCTTCAACCTTGTTACTACGATAAACGACCCCACTCGCCACTAAGTTTCATCTCAAACATGGCTAGCTCAAATTATCGTTAACAATGGAATTCCGTATCTCTCTGAAGTGTTTATCGCCGGATACAGCGATCATATTCATCAAGTATCGGCTATTAGTAAAAAAATAAAACAACTTAAAATCATTTACAAGTTTTCAAGAGATTTTAATGACACAAATCAATCCATAATTATTAATTATTTGCGTGGAGAAACATGGATGTTTACAATTGCCAAAACATCAACGACAAAATCAATGTATTTATCTTAATAATCCTAAAACATTACAACTCTAGCTTTTCCATAAAAAGCAAGTTAATTAACACAAAGAAATACAATAGAAGGATCACCTAAAGGAAAAGAATATCTTCCAAAAACAAACGTCGTTTATATTATCTTTCAAAACTCTATAACCAACCACCCGAATTCCATGATTTTCGTAAATATAAGTATATTCTTCGAAAAGTAGTCTGTGCAGCTAAAGTAATCGAAAACGACAGGCAGGTACTAAAATCGAACAACCGGATGAAAGTCATTTGGAACATTGTTACAAATTACACATAAAATTCTGACAGTCGCAAAGAAAATGTTTCTCTTCTAAGCGATGGAAAAATCGTATCAAAACCTCAGGACATCGCAAATTTGTTTATTTTTCTTACTTCTCAGAAGTATATAATATAACGAACTCAATATATCCAATTCAATGTCCAATTATATCCACCCACGTACCCAATTCTATGTTCACTATCGAAACTATCGCCAGTGAAGTCAGGAGAATCATTAGCTCATTTTAAAAAAACAAATTTTCAATGGCATATATGATATTCCCGAGTTTATTGTTAAATTGTCGTTCCACGTTATTTTAAATCAACTCATAAATATTTTTAATAGTTCTTTATCGGAAGATGTGTTTCGCAACATATTTAACAAAGTTAAAGTGAAACCCTTACACAAGAAAGGAAACAAACTTAATATTGGAAATTACCGCCCAATATCTCTACTACCCACTTTCTCAAAATGTCTAGAAAAATTAATCTATAAGCATCTTCTAGATTTTTTATCAAAAAATAACATTCTCTCTGACGATCAACATGGTTTTCGGATATCTTTTTCCACTACAAACAACATGTTTTCCTTCTTAAACAATGTTACGACATCTCTGGACCGTGGAGAAAATCCTCAAGGTGTTTTTCATGACTTATCCAAAGCATTCAATGTTATCGATCACGGAATTTTCCTTTCCAAATTGCTTCCTTTAGGCATTCGTGGACTTTTACATCAATGGCTAAATTCTTATTTAAATGATAGATATCAACAGGTCGAGATATCCTACATTAAATATAAAATATTTGAGCGTTGTCTTTCTGAAACAAAGCCACTTACTTGCGGAGTACCCCAAGGCTCAATTCTCGGTCGTATATTCTTATTATTGTAGGTGAACGACAGGTCATCATTCACATCAGATTGCAAAATGGTTCTTTTTGTTGATGACTCTAATTTACTATGTAAAAACACCAATGCTCAAAAAGTTTTGTCTAACATTTCGACTTGGTTTCATGCAAATCGTCTCATTGTAAACACCAACAAAAAATTGCCTATGTCATTTCACAATAGTATCACAAAATATTTACCCAAGGTTTTTCGTTCTTTAAACGGAACACAATTAAAAACTGTTACGAACACAAAATTCTTATGTCTCCAAATTCAAGGCAACCTCAAATAAAATTGCCACGTTGACAAACTTAATTCCCAATTAAGCAAATTGTGTTACCCATTCCGAAACTTAGTTAATGCAGTTAGTCCACGTATTTCCCGTTGCGTATACTATGCAAACGTTTACTCCCATTTACGTTACAGCATTATCTTCTGGGGTAATTCCGGTCAGAGTATTTAAACTTTCAGAATTCAGAAGAGAATAGTTCGGATAATTTGTAAATCTCACCCCCGAAACTCTTGTAAACCTTTATTCAAGAAATTAAATATCTTAACACGTCCTTGCTTTTCTATTTATGAAACGGTCGTGTTTGTTTAGACCGAATTACTGAAATACCACACTTGCTTCATACGAAACAGTCTCGTTCACAAACACAATACTCGCAATAGTAAAAATATTCATCGTCGTTGAGTGTCAACCACTCTTTGCCAAAAAGGACCATATCATTCGGGAATCGTTCTATATAATTCCCTGCCCGAAAATAAAAAAGATATTATAAAATTGAATCTCTTCAAATCCGCGGGTAAAAACTACCTCCTGCACGAATGCTTCTATAATTTAAAAGAATTTATTGATTCTAATAAATGTTAAATCCGTCTTGTACTTTATCACGCCATTGCTGTAGCACTTTTTAAATAACTTATAACAATTTCAAAAACTATTTTCTTGCATGATTGTGTTGCCGTATGGCTCATATTAATTTAGTTTTATGTGTACTCAACTTTGGCACGGTTGTGTACATAAATTCTGGAGCCCCATCCTCGTCCGGGTTTTGCTCCGTTTTTCCTTCCGGTAGAGGCGGATTACTTATATAGGTTCTCTAGACTTAGTCTACGGGCGTGTTTATTGTAACAGTAAATCGTGAATTTAGCGTTATTTTAATTCTTATGATTTTTAAACACTATACTCAGAATAATCTATAGTTCGATAATAATTTGTGCATTTAAAAAAATTTCGTTAAATTACAAACATATTGACATTCCATTTACATTATAATTCGTATTTAAATTTTCATCTAGTCTAGGAATTTTTGCTAAAATTTTTCGATGCTTTGGTCTCTTCCTTGCTTCCGGACAGTAAATTAGTTTATAGCCCTCCACGTGGTCAAACGCAGTTTCTACTGTTTTTTTGGACACTAAATTTATTATTTTAATGCATATAGATTTTTTTAGAATTTTGTGTACTTGAATGATTAAGAACGTATAAAAGTTAATTGTTATATTCAATCTGCTCTTTTAATCTAAAATTATGTGGTTTAGTATTTCATTATTTTGGAGAACATTTGTGATATATGTTTCAATTATTATTTTTTATTACCAGATAGTGAAAATTGGATTTTCTACGCCTGATTTTGATTTTTTTTGCCTTCCAATGTATACAAGAAATATGGAATACGGAGACCTGGTAAATATAATAACAATATATTTGGTAATTGTGGAGCTTTAGCAACATTATCAAAGCATGATAAATTAAAAGTCGATTAAAATGAGCAACATGAAAACGACTTTTAATTTATCATGCATAATAATAATAGTTAAATATTTATTTACTTATTATGCACCTTCCAATAAATTTAACTCAAAACGTAAATAGTTAAAAAAAAGACACTAATCTGATGAGTACTACTAGGACTTCTCGTGAACAATGGTAAATAATATAATTATGACAGTAATTGTATCTTTGGAGTATCTCCATGAAAGGTGAGGCTGGAAATTTTCACACATCAGCAACATCTCACATTTTGGAATCCACAGAATATAGCTAGGAAGGCTCGCGTGTTCATTGCTGGACCTAATCAAGAATATAAAAAGGTCCTACTAAACCTAGGGAGAAGTCGCCTGAGCGAAGTTGTAGGACTTCGAACATGTCATAATACACAGCTTTTACACGTTAGGGAAAAGATGTGTAGGAGATGTGGCATGGACGAGGAGACCTCCGCGCATGTACTCTGTTTGTGGGAACCTTTTCCCAAACTATATACCGTTATCTCGGCTTATTTTTCCCAACCCTAGAAGAAGGCAAAGGTCCTTCAGCGAGGCTCTGGACTTTGAGTAAACCTAACTGTACTAAAGGTGAAAAAGGGCTTTAGCCAGACACACCCAAACGGTAATCTTATCTGATATAAGGGAATTGTGATTGAAAACCAAAATGTAAAATTATCACGAATCATGGCTTGCGAATGTCGGTTTTCGTCCGTTTTTGCTCCAAAATGTAAAATTGAGTACAGCTCTTGTTACCAGGGCTTGGATTCTACATGTTTGGCATGTATTTCCCTCACTTTCTATGGCTCTGAGAAATCTATTTCTGGTTTTTTAAGTTTCTGGCACCATTTGAATTTCATTTAATAGTATTGCATTGTTTTGAAATCTTTGTTTGCATTTGAATGCATATTTTTTTAGATTCTTTCGTAATTTTTAGAGCTCTTGATCGGAATTGATGGGATGGTCCCTTGCTTGCTTCCGGAGAGTGAATTAGTGTATTGTCCTCCACGTTGTGATACGCAGTTAGTACTGCTTTTTTATTATTATTATTAATAAAATAAAATTAATTTATTATTATTACACATCAAATAAAATTAATTTATTATTATTATTAATCAAATAAAATTCTCAAGTTTATTATAGAAAGATAATTTATACCGCATTAACAAACTCAGTGGAATTATTCAACAAACTCAATTTAATAACAATATTAATAACAACAAGAGCTCACCATTACAGCTGTAAAGTAGACAACACTACACGGAAATAATAATAATAATTATTAAGAATATTATGTGTATTTATTATGGCGATACACAGAACATAAGGTATTATTGCTCTTATATCTAACTTTTTAAATCATCTACATTTTAAAAAACAAGATGAGAATCGCGAGGATCGTATTTACTTTTGGAGAACTCATTTCGAAAATAAGAAATTACGTACGTAAAATGTTTTTTTAATTGCATATTTCGAATTTCTTGATGCATTTTCTTCGGTTGTTGTACATATTTTTGTCATTCTTAACCTATAATTTATGTGCATAGGTACTTTTCAGAGCTAGTTTCCCGATATTCTTTAACATATTGTAAGAAGTAATTACTTTCGGTATATTTTGTAAACCCCCAGAAATATAAGGAATCTTATATAGCGGGAGTCTGAAGGGACATAAATACAATGGGAGACGTGGAAAAAAGAGAACTCGTTCCAAATATTTTGAGAGAAAAGTCCGGTGTGTCTCGACTTTATAAGAGAAGGCGCAGGGAAGGAGGGAAGAAGCCTTCTTTTGCAGCACGCGGCCAGACGCTGCTGAGATTCGGAATAAACAATTAGTTTCGGTATTTCGTAAATCCTTGTTAGACATAAAATGTATCTTAGATTGGATAAGATACGAAAATAAAGGATTCTAGTGAAGGAATCCCTTTGCACCAAGGACACACGTTCGGGATATTTTTGGAAAAAGGACTGGGTTGTAATCGAAACAAAACACAAGAAAAAAGGAAGGGATTGGCTCCAACCATGTGAGCGATATTAATGAAGGAATGTTAAACGCATCTGGAAGATGTGGGAATTTAAAGGGTAAACTTCGGGGGCGAAGAAATGCAAGGCCGTTTGGTGAAGTAAAAGAGATTTTTGTGAGGAAGGAATGACACGAGTGTGCGGATATAAAATCTCGATGACAACTTTGGTCAAATACCAGATCCCAAAACAACGCATCTTGTAATTAAAAGGTGGCCAGTGATGGCGTGAATGAGATGACATCACTAAGGATTTAATCGTTTGGAGGAGTTACTGTAAGTAACAATTTGCGGACTTAGTTGGATAATAAGAATAGGTTACTTCAGAGATGGGTGGAGCTACACCAGTCGAGTTCTATAAGATAGTGGAAAGTGTTGGTATTTATAACTAGAACACAGCAGCTTCGCGATTAGACGGAGAGATGAGCGGACGGGCAAATGCACAAATGGAGATTTCATGCGATTGTTAAAGAGACTTCAAAAGATTCTTCGAGACATCGACTTATATCATTCGAGGTAATTTTAAAGTTTTAACTTACATTATTCAAAAGATTTCGACATTATTCGACATTAATATTCAGAGGTTTATGACAATTCAGATCGTACTGACACTTTCGAGATAATGATCATAATGGCAGAAAGTACACTCGAATTTCATTTAAAGATGGCTTACGTCTCTATCCATCTTAAGATGAGATATTCCGAGCGGATTGGGCCACCGTTACCATTCAAGAATCGCGAGGGGAGAGGGAAAATTCGGTGCGCAAGAAGCCATGATGCGGAGTCGACGCTTCCTCGCCTTCCGAAAACGACTGATGCTGAATCACATGCCTTGTAAGGTAATTCATTTGAAGGGCCCATAACGGCACCTTGTACTTCTAATAACGTGTGATCAGAGTTCATTCAGTGTTAAAAGCATGATTAAGACTCTTGGAGGAGCAGTGTCATTTTCTGTTGAGTTGCTTCCTTTAATTATAGACTTCCACGATGAACTATGATAAACTCCAATGAGCCACAAGCACGAATAAATTTTCAAACGGAAAAATTCCGTTGATAAGATTGTAAAGACAGTCACAATTTGACATGAGTGAATTGGTAATATTGGTTGCATGCTTTTGAGGGTGTGTTTAAATGTGATTTAGTATATGTTGTATTCAAGAATTATTTCAATAATAATATTAATTTTACCAATGATTTATGAAGGCTGTGTTTATTTTGAGAAGTGTTAAGGGGTGTTTCATGCAAAGTACCGGCTGAACCCAATCTTTCTTTGCGATTTGTAGCCAGAGGACTCTCTGTCCTTGAGAGCAACCCTGTCGGGTGGACCAGGTAAGTGGGTCATAAGAATTTGTTATAATTGGTGTCTCAACGTGAGATCTTATTCTCTCTCAAAATTAAATCTGTTATGACGGAGTCACGCATTAAATATGTAATAATATCGATCCTCGCTATGCTCACAACCAAAGCAGTGCGGAACAGGCGCTCTCACACGCTCCCGCTCTCCGGCGTCTTCAAGGCATTCGAATGAGAAGTGAAGATGATTTTTCTTTGGATTTAACCGTTGATACTTATTAATGACGATGTTCTTGTTGTTACCGTGCAGCTATGAATGCCTGGTTGAAAATTGCGTACAGAAATTAGGATAGAGTGTTCACGCTAGCTAAAAAGGAAAAAGGTTTTAAACTGCGTCACTTGTGGGAATCACTAGCCTTATATTACTTGGATACTTTGCTATTTAGAAATAAATGTCCAAATGTCAATTATATCTCGTCATAGAAAGTATTAGCTAGAACTCTTGAACATGAAAAGTTCATCATTTGTATTTTGTCTCTTGCAGTGCATGTTAGGAGGAACTTGCTACCTTTACAATAAGATGTTTGATATTTGCGAAACGATTTTCTTTATTTTAAGAAAAAAAGAGAAACAGGTCTCTGACCTCCACGTGTTCCACCATATTACTATGCTGATCGTTGGTTGGAGTTCTGTAAAGTATCACCCAGGTCAGTAAACAAAAGAACAATTCAATTCTAAACAGTTTTTATTCCAAAACAGTTCATATTTTTTTTACAAAAAACGATAAGTATTATCAAAATTTGTTTTGTTTCAGGAGGAAATTCATTGTCGTCAGCTATCATCAATTCATTCGTCCATGTCGTTATGTATACGTATTATGAACTGACGCTTTTGAAATGGAATACTTCATGGTGGAAGAAATACTTAACTCAGTTGCAACTAGTAAGTATCACAAGCGAATTATGTGAAATTCCGCTAATGACCAATTTAGTACGCGTAACAATCAAAATAGTCGGTCAAATTGTTAATTTTTTTCATTCGTGTATAGCTATTTCTGTTTTCTTACTTTTCCTCTCGGTTTGCCTGTTTGTACTGTTTTCTCAGTGTTTGCAATGAAACAATTTTTTTGTAACCAAAAGATAAGGTGAGATAAAAGGAAATAGCGATAAACGAATTAATCTTTGCGTAAAAAAATTAACATTTTGACAGACTATCTCGATAGTTACGTGTAGTAAATTTGTCATTAGCGGAACACACACATACATATATATAATTGTTAATTAATTAATAGAATTTTTTCGGGAGATGTAACAGCGAATTAGAACAAAAATACATAGAACGTTGATTTAAATGTGGTGCCGAGAAGGGCGTATTCTGAGAGCGAGGCGAAGCGACAAAATATTTT
>NNCF01133446.1:51208-72260 GCA_002313205.1 Laupala kohalensis | reverse complement strand
GATGAATATTGATACGTATGATTTGAAGCTCGTCCACAAATTCCGTGCTTATGAATCTCCTCTCGTAGTTTTGGTACTGGCTAGGTTTGTTGGCCTGAAATTCTATTCAACAGTTACTTTTACAACTGCTATTAGTCTTCTTATTGTATGTCCCAGTTCTACTTTGTGTCAGTCCCTATTACTTAAGATACNTTTTTTATGTTCATACTACCTGGGTACAAGCTGCTTTGTTTTAGTGTCCGCAGAATATCACTTTATGGTTGCTCATACTATGGTCCACACCTTGTTGACAGAAAACAGTCATCGTAAGCTTGTGGTGTCGTTCAACTCACAGAAACTGTTAAATAAGATTATACCGACCAAACAACAGCCTTCTATCCCTCGGTAGTCCAGTTTCCACGACTTTGACACAAGTTTCCTCTTTTGATACTGATGAATATTGATACGTATGATTTGAAGCTCGTCCACAAATTCCGTGCTTATGAATCTCCTCTCGTAGTTTTGGTGCTGGCTAGGTTTGTTGGCCTGAAATTCTATTCAACAGTTACTTTTACAACTGCTATTAGTCTTCTTATTGTATGTCCCCAGTTCTACTTTTTGTCAGTCCCTATTACTTAAGATATATTTCCGCCAGCTACTGGTATTCAGCGGTTTCCTCGGTTACCCTTGTACGATCGCAGTCTACGGCACTATGCCTCGCGAAACGCCGAAACTTCGCCTACTTTTGTTTAGGATTTAATCACTATGCAGGTTCCATCATTTTACCCACAATCGAATACTGATAGTTCCAACACGAACCATTTCAAACTGCACATAACTCTTTCACGACACCCTCTGAATCTAATATAATTGGGATCTTAAATTCAATTGACATATTTATTCACATTAAATTGAAGTAAAACTAATACATTTCAGGGACCAGGGTTATACTTCAATTCAATCTGTTCATCCCATCTTTGGAAACATATTTGTAGACAATAAAGTTAGAAGAATTATTATATTTGCTTTGTATGATGACGTTTGACTTCCGACAACTTAGCGACCTTTTTTGTGAAGAATCTCTTCGACTTTTTGTATGTTTCCTGTCAACGTTTCCATCTCTTTTAGATGTTCCAGGGATTCGATATAAAAATTAATGTCTTGGGTTTCTTTTTCATGTTTCCAAAATAGTTAAGAATGTCTTACGATGTAATCCGTTGTATAAGAAAACAAAACAAAAAAATAATAATGTGACAGTATTTTTGTTTTAATGTTAACCTTGTTAATGCTGTGTCAGTATTATTGTAGATGATTCAACTATAAATAAATAGATGATACCAGAAAAATGTTAAAAGGCATTTCAAAATTTAAATGTTTATTTCGGAAAACTCACTCCCAATTATTAACCTGAAAGTGTTTAATTATTTCAATTATGAGTTATTAAAAAAATTATTATCATTTCATCGTGATGTCTGAAAAATTATTTTACTTTATCTTGATTCTGAACAATTTGAACATCCCTGTCTCATACAAAACCACAATTTTACCACAGGTTTTTTTGTTCGCAATCGTCGATGAAATTAATGTTTGATGGTTTGTTTCCGGAGGATGAAGTAGCTTAATTTATTTATATTATCTTGATGGATTTTGGCAGTAAAGTAATTACGGAAGTTCATTTCTGGTGAAATGAGTTTTGCCGCACTGCTGAAGTAGTCCGTAGAGAAAGTAAATCAGGCGCGTAGAGGCAAAATTACGTGTATTTTCATGGAAGTGGGGGGGGGGGGGGGGTTAGTGGCGATAGCTGCTTTCATGCTTCTTTATTAGTATCAGTGAAAGGTTTTGTAAATATTACATTAGTCGACTTCTTTACTTCTGTCGTTTCCGCTGCTATATAGTATAAAATATGACTGGAAGACTTCTAGCTACCTTGACAGCAATGTAATTTAATCTTATGAGACACGCATCGTAGAATTATTTTTTACGATGGTTTTCACGTAGTATACATATACTATTTCCCATATTTATGGCCATCTATTTGTCATCTTATATTGTTTGACCATCTATATGTCACAAATTTAGTAGTGAAATAAAAACACCTCATTATCCTTTATATCATAATCTCTTGTGAAGGGAGATTTTTGTCCAACCCCTCCCACACTGTATAAGGGCTACAGTCATTACACCCTCATTCTTACGTCATTCGGTTGGTCAGATACGTTAATATCGGTTCTTGTTAATCAGACTGAGAAGTGTTAAAAATTTCAGTGAGTAAAAAAAGGAGTATGTATATTTTTCTTTCTATATGTAAATTTCATGTCGACTGATACTTATAAATGTTCCTTTTATATTCTTATTTCACTCCAGTTTTGAAAACAAGAGGCTATCAATAGTAAATATTGCACGTAGTTCAACAACGTTTTTCACTTTCCAGTATCGGGACACCAATCAATTTCTCGGAAGTGAAATTAACTATTCTAGGAAATCCTGTTCCATGGTTCGACACAGTAAAACACTTTCGATCGGATGGACGTCGCATTCGATAGGAAACTTTTCTGAAAAAAAAACACACACACACATATACACAGCAACCTTAAAAAATGTACCAGCTCTACGTATACACCCAATTTCCCAGCTCAGAAAGATCTTGGAAAGATAAAAGCTCTTCTTTGTGAAGCGTATGGGCGGTTTCTTTACTCGAGCAAGATATAGGGTCTTGCTTCGTTCGCGAAGTAGCAAACTCCCACACATGCAACGTAAATCCCATCATTCGTGTTGCATACAACCCAGCGTGTGGAAATCTTTTTCGACACGTTCAAACAAGAAAATAAATTTTAATATGCCACTGCTGTAACCAGATGCACGCGAAACAAACACATACTGGATATGTTCAATTACTCACAGTATCATGAGTAGTGAATACTTTCAATAGATAACACACTTCAACGTTCCCTCACACACGTAATGCTGTATCCTATCGCAATCGAATTGATTCTTTCCATTGATCAGAAATGAGAGATTATAGGGGTAATTTTTAGGGTGAGGTGAGAAGAGCTTTCTAAACATTCCCCGAAAAATTGAAAAATGAAAATTTTATTATGTTTCTTAAAAAAAGAAATTATTTTTGGCACGTGGGTGTGTATTTGTATTGCGTAGTAAAAACGGTTATTAACCAAATCAAAATGTGCCTCATTTTGCACCAATCTTCCTATAATGTTCATATTCATAATATTCCTAAATTGATCAACACCCCTGCTCAGCCCCTGCCCGCCCCCTCAAAAAAAAAAGGAAAAAAGAAAAATGAAATCCTGGATGTGTCACAGACAGTAAATGAACTTCTTAGTGCTAACAATTATCCATACTCTTAAAATAGTCATTGTCCTTGCAACTTCTCCCTTTTCCGCTCTAAGAAGGCTCATTCTCATCTATAAACTTTCACGTTTTTCAGTCGATGTTGAATACAGAGCGGTAGGAACTCGGAGAGTTGTTTCAATAAATACTACGAGGATAGATACAAATTTGTCAGTGCAGAAGCCCTCGTGTCAGAGCAGCTGCTCCCCATCAGATGGAGGGTTCCGAATAAATTGAAATAAGAAATAGTGTGTACGATAGGTTGTATTACTTCTATTTCGGTAGATACTACCATTTGTATGAAATGAAGAAGAAATGGTGAAACCTCAGTAATTCGAAACTTACGGGACTGCTCAAAATTTCGAATTACTGAAGTGAAAGAATTAGCAATAGGAAAGGGAAAGAACCTTAAAAAATATTCGAATAATCGAAAATTTCGAATTAAAGAATATCGAATATTGAAATTTCTCTGTATAGATAGTTTATAATAGTGTGTTTATTTATTGCTCTCTTCAAATTTTAATTATTACACAATCATGAATGGGCCGCATTGACTACATAATTGATAGGGTTTACTATTCGTGGGTTAACCAAGGAGCGCCGCTCCTATGGCCACAGCAAAGCGGGATCGTCGCTCCCACGTGCTATCGCTCCATTGCACCCCCGACAATAATCCTTGATGGAATCGTTGCGGAAGGGATATTATTCGGTACAGATCGGACAGTCTGTCTATTGACATCTCTTTTCTGACCTTCATTGGTCACCTCTTGTTCTTTTCGATCCCGACGCTATTAAGGCTAGGGTATCTTTCATTTTCCTCTTTCCTCTTCTTTTTTAAAAATGTTTTTAGTAAAGTCTTGAGATATGTTGGGATTTGAGTTTTGAGTTGTAATTCAGGAGGGTTTTTAGTTGGTATGGCTGAGTCATTCGGCGAGTCCCACACGCGGGGTGAGTCATGTTGGCTCTCCCAAGTGCGTAACTGCATTTTCCCTACCTGTACAAGTTTTAAGGGCTCTAATGACCTCGATGTTGACGAGCCCTAAAGCCCCACAAAAAAAAACAAAAAACTATTGACACTTTTTCAGTCTGCATCGAAACGAGCGTTGTGTTGGCGGTGAACAGAACAAGGTACTGATTGCTGCACTGTCTATGGACGGTTCACATGCCTAGGAGCGAGTGGTAGGTTAGTCATATTCATCTTCGATAATTTTAACCCTCAATCGGTACGGTGGAGTGAGATGGAGTGGAACGTACGGTTGGGTCGGATCCGACCTCTATATAATGAGGTTTCCGGTCAAGAGGTTTAGAATTAACAATTATATTTTATAACAACATTTATTATTAATAATATAGTGCATGAAATGACTGACAAAATATAAAAGATTAAACGGAAAAATGTCAATATGTAGCTGTTTCAAAGTTGTGTGTTCCTAGTAAAACTAGTACAAGTTAAATATAAACAAGCAGTAGAAGGACCACTGAAATAATCTTTGAGGTATACAAATAATATCAATACTATTAACTGATTTACACTGATTTTATTCCTATTAAAGGATCAATATAATATATTTTTATCATCTCTTCAATTGTGTGATGAGCTATAATGACCTTGCTGTTGACGAACACTTAAAGCCCCACAAAAAAAATTAAAAAATCAATTGTGTGGATATATAGACCATTGTGGACATCACAATAACGTGTTGACATCACACATCTATTCAAAAAAGACTAAATAGTCAAGAGTGAATCCATGCTGTATTGAGACAGAAAACTATTGACCCGTGCACGCACTCTGATGATGCAACGTCCTTGTGCCAATTATCGAGTCAACAAATTTCTGAACTCCCTCGTGTGATAGAACGAGCTACAATTCTGCTCATTCGATTTCCAATGTGGAAGGGGGTTGGTGTCAGTCAAGGTTGAATATGATCCCGCAAAAATTTCATTGGAACATCAGTCTACACATTTCATAAATTTAAAATCATGTTCCAAATATTGCACCAGTTTACTCATATTTTCTCGTGTATACCTTAAATGACAAATTTATTTATTTAGTTGACTATTTAACTGATGAACAAACCTTTCCTATTGAAATACGGAAATACGTCAAAGCTCAAAACAATTTAGCTTCACCTTTCTAAATCAGCCACTTATCTTCTATTCATTTTACAAGTTCAAGGTCTAGCGTCGTTGTGTAGAGAATCAGAAACGTTGAAGGTAAACAAAATATGATTGTCTTTTACACATAATAACACTAGGGTGTATCCTGTAAGTCTCCACTTCTTACTTAAGTTGAAAATTCGTATTTTCTTTAACTGTTCGCTATCCTTTACTTTATAAGGGATTAAGATAATAAATAGTTTAATATTTTATTCTATAGATGCACGTAACATTTTACCCAACAATGAATAAAAACAGCCAGATTTCGTAGGAAATATTACCAGATTAACTTGGAAAGTTGGAAGGCATATTAAATTAAAAAAATAAAACTTGGCTCGAGTACATGCATGCATATGAACAAGTACTTCCACTTTTATTTTGACTTGCTCTCTCTTCTTGTCTCTTTGTTATTAATTTTTATATCACATAATAGTTTATTAAATATGTTTATTCGTGAGTGCCAAAGAAGATTTTGAAATCCATGTATGTGAAAAATATATGGTTGCATAGTCAGCAAATGATATAACTTAAACATCATTTTTCAGTTTAAAATACTATCAGTAGGCATTGCCCAATGTTTTGAAATTTTACCAACATTCTAGATTTTAATCTCACTTAATCCTTTGTCGTTAATGATTGATAGATTATGTCTCTCAACCATTAATTACGCGCTCTCAAACAGTGACCTGTTCCTGGTATTTGGCGGAGCTTCGTTGGAAATCTAATACAAAGGTTCATTAAATTACAATCATGCTGACAGGTGAGTGGCATTAAACCATTTCAGGTCAAAAGTAATAAGCTTCTTGTCAACCCTTCAATATTCTCGGAAAGTTTTCATACCTTACTACGTATTATACGACCACATTATGTAGATAACAACATTTATCTATTTCTATCTTGTTTAAGCACAAACTATTTCAAACTAGGACAACAAGAAAGTATTCTGAATGTAATATGCCGATCTCCCAAAGATTGATTAAAACCACTGTGATAATTACGCAAGGCAAAAAATATCATTAACTCCCTTGCACCATCCTACCCTATGCACACTGTCAGAAAATTAAAATAACTTAATGCACTAAAGTTTTGAACCTGCTGAATAGAACACTGAATGCCAAGTTGGGAAGTTTCCCCCAATGTTCCCCCAATAAACCTTTTTAAACATCTGAAGGGCTGCTCGGAAAACAATAATTTTTTTAAAAAGTTGTACTGGCATACGCCTGGGAAGTCAACCCTGTCCGTCGTATTTTAACCCGCGGGCAATTTTCTGCATACTTTCAATACGATCGGTCCGGCACGGAATGGGGTTTGGCGAAACTTACGTAAATTGGTTATGCGGTATATAAATTATAGACAATCATATTCACTCAACTAGCATGATGATGATGATGATGATGATGCTAAAAAGTGTCGAAACGGCGCAAAATTACAATAAATAAATGTTAATAAAGTGAAGTTGAGTGACTATGATTGTCTATTATATATATTAAATGGTATACTATATTTCTTTGATATGTTTTAATATTTTTAATATTTAGTAATATAATATGTTTTCATATTGTAATGTATGACGGGGTAATTCTAATCTATATTTTCTCTCACCGGACACGCCACGTCAAATTGTAATCTTGCAGCATAGATTTATAACGCAAAGTTGTGCCCCCAAATTGTCTGATGAAAAATATTATGTAAAACGTACTTTTACTCGCGGGCTGTAAAAAACGTTTCGCTGGCGAGTCACCAGTTGGACGAAAGCGCTGCATGTTGTTTACGGGTTTTGGGAGTTGCACCGGGAAGTGCACTGGTAGCACAGCTGTGTTCCGGGTTGAGTCCCGGTTCGTCGTAATTTTCACCTGGCCGTAGACGATGCATTAAATTGTGTGCCAAATTACAACCTGCGAAACAAAATTAATAGCTCACGTACTTCATCTTTCCACAACTACTAAGTGTTTAGACGCTTTACCGTGAAATATTCCTTTATTATACACCCATATGTTTACATGTGACTCCTATCCTCTGATTTTTGTCCAACCTCCTTCGCGCTTAGTATCCCTTAGCGCGCCATAATGCGAAAATTTCACGAGAATCTATTTTCAAAAATAATATTCTCTTCCTACATTATTTCATCTCATACGTTTCCCTTCTACTCGTCCTGTTGAATTTATCCGATTGTCCTTTGAGTTCTGATGAAGAAGAATAGGTTTTTCATTCTGGGTGGGGGTCGAAACCAACATGACATGAATATATAATACCTTAGAAAATAATAGAGGCTGCAGTATGGCAGCAAAAACATCATGTGACAACTACCAGACGCGGCACGAACCGAATAATCAAACTTCTTATGACTCCGACCGCCGACACCTTCCAGGAAGTTTATATCCGAACACTTTATCTTAAATGTATAACTTGCTAATGCTAATGATACTTTTAAGTCTTCATTGTTCATACGGCAAGCTAATGGAGTCGCGGTTAGTTATTTTACGCTTATAGTGCTTATATGGGTTGTAATGGTGTTATATGTATAAATGTATTAAGATGAGGTCACTGATTAAGTTGAGATGAAACTTTCTATTGCTATTAACCTGCACGCATTTGTTAAAGAGCTATTGGACCTCTTGTTGCTGAAAGCGTATTTCTTGTTGAGACTGAGGGATGACACGGTGTTTGTCATCGCCTGAAACCCGAATTTCTCATTTGATTCTCTGATTGACGATAGAAAAGGAAAGATCCGAGTCGCAAATTATGAGATTGATTCACAAAATATCATTATGATTGGCAATATACTTCTTACTTATTTACAGTTGTATCTTTCGTGGATACTTAAAGTGTAATAGCTTCTGAAGAGTAAATTCATTTATTCACGATGTCATACACAGTTTGTATCTGCTTTTATAAATTTTATTTATTTATTTCATATTTTAATATAGAATATTAAATGTTTTGATAGCACGAGAAGTAGCGTACGTCGATGAACCCTGATATAAGACAAATATGCTCCATCAAATTAAAACGTTTTCTAAATTCGTACGATAGTTTACTTCATATTCCATTCTTTCGTACAACATACCATATAATGTGTGATTATGTGATTGTTATATTCTTGTCCAGAAGCTTTAGTTGTTTTCCAGACAGTAGAATAACGTATAGAAGTTCCATTAATCAGTATACCATTATTGAGGTTAGGTTGAATCCTGAAAAAAATTAAATAAAATTCTAATAAAGCCAAAATCATTTTTTTGTTACATCGTTTTTATCAATACCGAACACTTAATATTGACTTCTTTGACTTTTCAGTCTCTTGTAGCTACATGGGCAACTCTTTCAAGTTCTTTTGAATGGACGTATAGTAAATGTGTGGGAGAGAAATTCGCGACTCCCATCTGCCATATTCCGAGAACACAGGAAGGACTTGTTAAATCCCTCCGATTCATGTGGCGTGAGAGTGGAGCTCTTCTTCTATTGGAGCATGACATATTACATTCTGTATCCAAGAGCTGTCCTACTCATAACAACATCGAATGAATGAGTGGCACGGGAGGTTCGAGGAAGGAATTAGACACCGGCTGTTCCACGACGGACAGGACACTCTTAAAGAAACATCCTATTTATCTTAAGTGACATCCAAGTTACACCAATGCGCCTGGTGTGAGTCTTTAACAATAAGGTTACATTTCCTTTTCTTTTATTATGTCCGACATGTTTGTCTAAGGCGGGGTGACAACCGAAGCACGTACGGGTAGCAGCCAAGTTAAGTCAAAGGCTATCAAGGTGGACGGAAGAGGAAATACGAGGAATTTCAGACTGAAATAACCTCTAACTTTCTGTTATGAACTCAGAGGTGGAAACCACTATGTTTACTACGAGTGAAACATTTGGTAATGAAGAAAAAAAGTAATAAACGTTATTATCAAGTATTCCAGGAAAAATCACGAATAAAAATTATACATTTTCAGTGTAATAATCTATATTCTCATTTGTTTCTTCTTTAGGATTTTGTATATCTAAATAATGATTTTGTTTACAGTCAAAACATATAAGTTTGCCTTCAGAAATTTTCTATGGCGCTACCACAAACTCGTTGGTTTTATTACGCAGCAACCGGTGGAACGCAAGTTCGCAGCTATTTGCGAACTCCTTCTATCCGATTCCTGCTATCCGACGATAGAAACCGTTTTCGCAATTTATTTCTTTGAGTACGCGATGAAACGCAAGTTCGTGTGCTCCATCTCTTAACACCACTGATCTAATGTGAATTAAATGAAACAAAGTATTCCATTTGCACCAAGCTTCGCTCAGACTATTCTCTACAAAAATGAGGCATTCATTTAACATCTTTCTCCCCCTCTTTCGTCTATGATGCAATATAATAACGAAGACAAATTAACTTCCAATAAGGAAAAGCAAAAGAGTTAAACACGTAGTTGTGTGTTCCAAACAAATCTAAGAATTCATATTTCTGGCTATCTCAGATATTCATGAATGAAAAACCATTCGCATAGAAGACTAGCATATTCTATCCAAGTCTCCATAAACTTTTACTATTTGTATTGCAGTTCTCGTGTGATTACATAACATATCCGAAATAATTCGCGTGGTTTGAACGTCCTATGTATTCGATGTTTAAAAGCTTATCATATTTTCTTACAAAATTGAAATAGAACGCACCTCTATTTTGGTACCCGGGGCGCAACCCGTAAGAATCTGGGAAATGTCAGTGGATATTGGTAACACTGATTGATTTGAGTTTTATTTTCATTAAAGTTCGTCTACAGGAAGTAACCTATTTTTGTTGTATCGTTTGACATTTGTAAGTCTCCAAAATGGTTCAACAATCCGTAGTGACCTAAGTAACCTAAGATTTTGACAAATAATGAAGTTTTCTATGTAAATGATATTATATATAATCCTTTATACCTTTCAAAACGCTTAATAATTATATAACACGCCATTTGTAATGCCGGTGCCTCACATGCACGATGTTAGCGCAAAAAATTCGTACTCTGAGGGTTGACGCAAATTCAATAATTTTCACACTTTTTTCTTCTTACAGAATATCTTCATTTTTGACTTGATGATAATAACAAAAACCGCTTATTTACAATTATGTACTAAACTTGACCTCCATCTTGAGTTTGTTCCGTTCATTTCATTTCAATGATGAATGGTCTGATAGTCCCGGGTCCACTTTCCGGTCAGACACAATGCCTGTTTCGAACGTATTATTTTCTCGAGGACACCATCGCAGTGAATGACGTCACAGCAGCTGTTAGATGTTTCTGTGTCGTAAGGCGGTCAGCTCCAGCACGTGTTGGAAGCTGGCGTCAGTCGACAGGCGTGTGTTGTAACATTTTCTATGAATGAAACAGCGCATCACGCGCCTGTCCCATACAGAATGAAGCTTATTATTCCATTGCCGTTCTTCATGCGTTCCTCAGAAACGTAACGCGAGAAACTCGCGCCACACGCTGCCTCGAAAGCGTCGTCACATATTTTACACTTTCAGAATTTCGTGTTAGGAGTAAATGAAAGTATATTGAAATCGCAATGTTTATTTGACCCTAACGATGTGTAAGCGGGAGCTATGTGGGATTTTTATGGTAACACAAGTTTTGGACATAATGTCTTTTAGTGAACACATTGAGTTGACCCAACTAATTCTTGGATACTTTCTCTTAAGAATATCTTCAATATGTCAAATGTGCTTCAGTATGATTGCTATAATCAGTGGAGCGTTGAAGATCTTATTTTGCGAGGAACGTAGACTTCCAGTGAAAAATGATGCAATTTTCGATATATAGGAAATTAATTTTACTACCCTATGTGGACAAATAGCCTACATGCCAATCATCACTTTTTACGAGACACAAGAAAAACCCAGAATACCCCAAACCCCTGAACCCGCAATTGGGGTCAGGAATCACTTAAACGTAATCTCAGAAATCTCTTAAATTGCGAACAGTACAGGTCATTCAACATAATTAACCACAACTGGTTGTATTACATAGAAATCTCTTAAATTGTGGTAAATCTCAGCGCCAGGTAACAGATTAATTATGTTATGTTAAATGAAAATGGGAGACGGGACCGAGATTCGAATTTGAGCTAAGTGCGCTCATGCGCTTACCAACTGCGCGAACGGGATGGCGCAGGTTTAAGAGATTTTTGTGTGTTTGTGAACCATAGTGCAATGAAGATAGTGCAATAGAGCGTCAATTATCCGAACTTTCAATTATCCGAACTGACATCACACAATATGACATCACGACGAAAAGGAATCAGACTGTCAATATTTTGAAGCAGACGAGTATTATAATTTTCTTTAGATCACAGAATTAATCTTAATAAATCTAGACTCACATACATCGACAAAGTTGATTTCGCAAGGAAAAGATGGAAAGAGTTTAAACCAGGAGTTCTACTAGATTTGTACCAGATATAGTAGTTTTTAATTTTATTAGAAACGGTTTGGAAAAGAGGAAGATGGTATTTGTGTTTGTGGAAGAGATGAACTCCGGATCACATTATGGAGAATGTGACAATTACCATTGAGTGTGTATAGAAATTCAATACGAACATAGTGTCTGAAGAAATATCGGGATGTGGACACACTAAACATAGATGACTGTCGGACATTAATAAAATTAGAAATAAAGTAGAATTTATTTTAGGAGTATGTAAAAGAAACTAGGAGAAATACGATCAGTTGTAAGATGACTACTAAACAGACGAGGACATGAATCTAGAAACGACAGCCGCTTTCTTAAGGACAACACTTCTGGACGGAACAGGCAAAGGTTGCGCTGTGTAGTTAGGACCAATAATACTGAGTAGCAATTACCAGGCCCACGTATTGCACATGCTAAAAAGATGAGATCAAGAGGTCTAATAAAANCCTCTGCCTTAGGGCCCTTGATCGGAATTGATGGGATGGTCCCTTGCTTGCTTCCGGAGAGTAAATTAGTTTTTTTTCCTCCACGTGGTCATACGCAGTTTGTACTGTTTTTTGACAATAAATTTATTTATTTATTTATTTATATAGTAGGAAAGGAAAATAAACAAATGAAGGAGACATCTAACGCTCACTTACCTGGCCCACTCAACGTAGTAATGACTGTGCGTAGAGCTGTCATAGAGTTTTAAATTTAAAGATAGGGAAATGGCTTCGGCCCATTCATTAGTGTGACACACATTAATCCTTCTCGAAAGAAACACATTGTTCATAGAAATTTAACATAATTACAACAAAACAAATACATAATTGTTATGACCACAAATATTCTTCTTACATTTTCCCCAAAATAGGAATAAAACATGCAATTGTTCACTAACTCACATTACAAATCTTAAACTAACCCTGAGTTTACACAATTGGTTTTTCTTTGATATACAACAACGGAACTTATCCGTTCAAACACATTGTACGAGCTGAAGGCTCATTGGACATCATAACAGTTTATGAATAATAAAGTTTGTCCAATCGGATAGCAGCACAGCCGCGACCAATGACGTTACTTGTATCATTTACCAATTGTCTTTCGCAAGACAATTAGACACAAGTCAATAAGTATATCACACAGTTTTGAAAATAGAGAGCCTTCATTGGCTCATCAAAAATGATTACCTCGGTATTGGCGAATTGATTTCAGACGTCATCGGAAGTAAAACTGGCAGAGGCGGGGCTGCGAAGGTGAGACGTCTTATGGCGTGTTTAATTGCGCTCAGATACCGAATCATGTGCCCTTCGGTCAGTATCTCCCATGAGACCTCGTAGACTCCATGATCCATTCCACGTTCACCGGTATCGATAGCGTCTCGGTTATTTCCATAACATAATCGATTTTGGACACGAGTGTCCCGAGGTTGCATTTCGCGGTGAATTTAAGCACCACTGATAAATATCATGTGCCGAAATTATAACAGTCGAGTATAGGCTTATAAAAAACTCGATGAATATCGATCCGATTTCTCTCCTCGCGATAGGGGCGTCCGCCTCTATCGAAAAATATCGACGATTATCATGATCACAGTCATAGCAAAAGTAATTCGAGTTTCTCTCTAACGCTCATATATTTCATGAATGATCTCATTTGAGTTCCCCCATAAGAACACGAGTGTGTGTTTAAATATATTCATCCCCTCTTCTTATACTTTGTAAAATCAGTTTGAATCCGCCCATCGCATACGGCATATACTTTTTTTATCCAATAATATCTAAAAGTTTATTTCACGTGATCTCTCACGATTCGTGATAATCCTTTGACGTTGTGCCCTCAATAAGCCTATCACTGATCGTACCCTAATCACGCGATGTTTCGTCTCGTGACGTGTTGTATACGCTGAAGGTAGTCTGCTTGTCCTCAAGAATTGACGTCACCAATTCTACACAAAAGACCCTTCAGTGGGACAGAGGGCCTTCCCTTTCATCGTCGTCGCCACTAACTTACGAAAATTATACGTAAATCAGAAGCCGTAGACAGCTCTTACGCATTTACAAGACGCACGCTTGGCGAAGGGTCACCCCTTCCCCTTCTTTTGTCATAAAAATCTTTTGTAAAAGCGACAAACAAATGTATATGTGTGTGTGTGTATTTGTTTGTTTGTCGTTTTTTTGTAAATGTACTTCGTGGTACATATGTAAAAACAATTTTGCTTTTGTATACGTTGGGTATATTGTATTTTTTCCAAGTGAATTTTATTTGAATTTCTTTGTTTTTGCGCACCTTCGCTGACATTATTTCGAATAATGAACTCCAATTATATGCAATTTTCTGCTTTTTTAATTTTCAAACTGTGAATTGATTGGACATAGACGAATAAGCATGAGAAATCAAATAATGAGTTGAAGTACCTGACAAGTGGGCGGTGTACGATAATTTCGCATTCTATATAAGTATGCCAATTAGTGAGTTCACTGTACAGTGAAAACAATAAACAGCTTTACAACGATTATTCTGTATTTTGTTTATCCAGTAAAGAAATGTGAACTTTATAATAAATGATGACCATAAAAATTCGTTGAACTTAGAGTAGTCACCTGGGATGCAGTTATAAATATACCAACCTTTCCATATTAATTTTTGTAAACCGCAATACAAAAAATAAATACAGTCAAAATGTAAGGATACAATACCGTTCCTATCCAGAAAAGTATCTTATTAATAGTACTTCCTTTTATCAAACGGTTATGAATGGTATTTGCATAATTTGACCCTCTAAAGACATTGCTGAATATTGATAAATGCTGTTGCACATACACTTTGAGAGTTTCGTGCGTTATTACACTTGAAGTCATATCTTCCAGTCTCCAAAAAAAAAAATCAAATTGTTTTTTTATTCCATCTATTCATATTTACACACTCAAGTTGCAGTTGATTTAGGTCGATTCGATTGAAAGTTTGTTTGGGAAGACTTGTGGTACTCGTGTAAACATTGAATTGCATTTTTTGTACCAACATTGAGCAGAAATTAATTGTACAATTTTATATTTTGTAATGATTGTGCAAAATAAATTGATTTCACGATTCTTTCTTCATGCCTATTACGGAAACCGATTCCATGCATATGGAAAGAAACGTTTTTCTTATCTCTGTGCTTCTTTCTTCTTCTTCTTTCTCATATCCGATAGGTCCAAATAGTCCTCCTTCCAATATTTCATCCGACTCTTGTCAGTTCTTTTTTCTGTATCTCTCTTTTACCTGTATCCTGTTCAGTGGTTGCAGTGTCTTATTTCGCTGAATGAGTTCACCAACACAAGTGAGGAGACCTGTGAGACGAAATCCCAGCTCTTGCCTTGACTTTCAAACTGACAAAAAAAAAAGAGTTGTTTGTCCCCCCACCCACAGCTGTCTTTCCAAGAGAAAACCGGATCGCATTTTTGAAAGTAGTCGTTCTCAGAAGGGCTGTCTCAGATAAACAGACTCAGGTGAAAGGGAGAACTCGCTTCCAGTCATAAAATAATAAATTTTCCCTCAAGTACGTTTCTCGGATGTGTCTCGAAAAAGAGTACAGAGATAAAGAATGATGGCGGAACATTACTGGATTACTGTGATTCTCAATATAGCGATTAACAGAAGCTATTCTCTGAATCTCATTTCTTATATTCATGGATCGCAATATACATCATGGTATAGTTCAATTCAATACTTATTCAATTTATTTCCTCCTTTCCAGCTAATAGGCTATTTGAATACTTCGTGGCCGTTTATACACATGCGTGGGATTTTCATGACAATATTCCAAGACATTTTTTTCGTTATCCCTACAAATTGCCGTACCCTTTTCTCTTTTTACTTTCTCATATACGTAGTATATAGAAAGTATTGTAATCGGGAAAAAATTCAAAAGCAAGATTTCGATGGAAATATCCGTTTTGGCGATTCCTGATACTGGAAATAAGGTTCTTTGACATAACGTTCGTCTGTCAGCCATCCGTCTGTCCGTCTGTGCGCAGAGACTCTGAGTAAACGGATGAATCAATTTAATTCGTGTTTCGTATTTTCGGTAGAATTTACTTGTTGTCGATTCACGGGCATTAATTCGTTTTTTAAACTTTAAAACAAAGGTTACTTCACATATAGGTCAAAATACTCTTTTGAATGTTTCTCAAAAACGGTTCCAACGATTTTGCTTAAATTTTTTGTACGTAAAGTACAATTGATATGCATTACATCCGCATTAGTGGTATTTCGCTTGAAAGTTTGGTATTGACGCAATGAAATAATTTCTGTCTGCTGCACTTACACATTTGTAAACTGTTTCAAGTAGCTTGAATAATATTTAGCTGTGTAAATGGATCAAGCAGACGTAGAATACACTTTTCGTAAACTGAAATGAAATGAATGATAATGATAAAATACACAGGTAGACAACAAACGTACTGCAAAAAGACCAGTTTCTATCTACAACGAAATTACATTTACATAACACTTTTACGATATTTATAAGACTGATATGTTGCTATATGTTTTGAAATAATATTCTGATCATTTATTTTAGTTTCAAATTTTATATAAGAGACAGCAGTAAGTTCTTTAGCGACTTTGAGCATAAATAGAGCATTGGAAGACAACCAAAATGTAGAGGACCACACGTCACAATGATCCCTTTCACTATAGAATTTTTCTCACTCAGGTGAAAGGGAGACGGAGAAACGTACATGATAAAGTATGTGCAATGGTTTTGCACCACTAGTTTTCTCGTATAGTGCTGTAAAATCAATGTGCTTCGTGGAAAAACGCGTGAATTCCTAATCGTGAGTGAAGTGTAATAAACATACTGCTTTGCCTAATTTGTTTGAATTCGTACGACTAAAATTCAACTCAACATTAGTGAATTTCAACTGGCGCACGTACTGAATTTAGCAATTTTTCGTACGTTAGTTTTTGTTGTTAAGTTACTTTAAGATAACTTTTCGGTATAATTTTGTGTGTGGACAAATATAGCATGGCTAATATTTTGTTATTCAACGCACTGAGCGTCTCCTTCCCATGGCATTTCACATCATCATAAGGTTTGTATCAAGAAAGTAATCTTTAGCGAAAAATGTTTTTCAAAAATCATGACAAATAATCGTTTAGAGGTTAGTATAATCGTGTTTGTGGATGGTATTCTGTAAGCAAACCCCTTATTATTGAGGCTTTTGGTGGTAATATCTCTTGAAACTGTTTTCTACCACTGCTCTCCCGCTCGCGGCGGACTATCAACTACGCCTGCTTCACAGTGGCTGCGGTAGTAGTTTACCTATCAAACGTCATGAAATTTCTTTCCTTTGATGCACATATTATTCTATTGAATATTACAATATTGTATGTTCTTATAAATATTAAAAATATAAGTCCCTGATTATGACTTTCTTGGGCTCGGGGTTTTAAAAAGTTTTGAATGTTTTAATATTTATTTTTAATTTACATTTTCTTTGGAAGAAAATTATCTCTGTGATAACTTCTTCTTGAGTTCAAATCCCTGACCGTCATTATTTTCACCTTATTGAGTATATCAAACTTTTTGCACTTCCAGGTTCACCAAGATGTATCTGTAAAAAAGTAACTCTGGTTTGATTTTTACTTTCCGATTATACAGAGAGTGAAAGGAAAGCGTTGTAATAGGTCGAAAATTTTTTTTGTGATCTCTTCGGATCTTTTCGAATCTTTGGGGCGCTTATTTAGATCTGCCTATTTGGTTATTGCAATGAATGTGGAAGATAATTCATGCTCTCTATACTTGAAAGTGTATTTATGGGTTTTTGGAGTTTACTATGTAATGTGACGATAAATATTTTGAAACCAATGTTTTTTTAAATATGTCATATTGTTTTTTTTTTAGTTTTTTCTTAAATTTTTATTGTTTGTAGGGTGTTTAGTGACATGAATATCTGTTATGAATTGTAATAGGAAAGTTACACTCCAGATTTTTATATTGTGGTTTTCCTTGAATAAACACGAATCTCGAAACGTTGGCAATTATTTTTTATCATAAATTCAATTATATATTATCATAAATTATTTTATGATTAATAAATGAAATCTTATTATTGTTGTGATATTTCAACTTTCCAATAATTTTTTTAATGTGGGAAGTGAATTGATGCAGAATATAGTTTTGTGAAAGTGACTGATTGTCTTTAATAGTGACATATTTTAAAGTGATTATAGTTTTGTATAATTTCATTGTCTTCCCTTGTGTTCTTTCCCGTGGATCCCATGAAGTCCATGGACCACAGATCGCTGCTCTAGTGATCTCCCACTATCGTCCTTACGCCATTAAAATAACCGTGATCGCAACACACTACAACTCAGAGAAGTAACAGCTGCGGAAGGTGCGAGGATCGGCTGTATCGTGATCGTAGAGGACCGGTAATGGCCATTCGACTGACCTATATGGTCGGAAGAATATAAAAAGACAAGGGGGCATCCATGATCGCTTTCTCAGAACCGAGTCCCGTGTCTCGTAAGTTGCAATCTAGACGCATCGCCCTGGTTCTGATCACAGAGTCGTGCTCTATACCTCAGGTTCTAAGAGCGATCCGCATTTGGCAGAGCGAGGTGCCAGGTAAATGGGAGAAGAACAGTACCTTTACCCTTCCAGGAGTGTTTCTAGTAAAATGGAGATACGAAACGAGTTCTTTCTTTCACTTTCTTATGCGAAATTACGTACACCTCCTTCAACATACCATCGTAGAATCTGAAGAATACCTTACGCTGACAAGAATCGTAAGAATACCGCCTCAGATTTATGCAATATCCTGAGTTATTTCCTTCTACAATGGTTTTATCGGGATATTTCTCATCGTTATTCTTCATGCAATGACTTAAAGAGGCATGTACTCGTCTTCACGAGGATTTAAGAGAGTAAATTTTAGAATCAATATTTCTTGGAGACAATTTCCGAGAATTTGATGAAACCTCTTTTATTATATAAAGCATTACTATCTGTTCCTCTTTTCATTTCTCAAAGAATCTTTTCTAATTCCACACGAAAAGGTAGTTAAACAAATTAAGATTTATGATTTTTTTTCTATTTCTGTTTATGATTGGACGATACCGTTATAAATAAATATGTATCTAACACGGTTACACTTTGAAAAGATCAGGGAACTCATCGAAGCAAAGGCGTGAAGTCGAACAATCCGACTGCACTCTAATCTCATAGCATTGACTCTACATTCCTCACCAACTGTAGAAATTCATTCCAGATAATAAAAGGCATCTGGAATGGAGAACTCGTTTGACTAACATGTATATGACTGTTATTTTTAAGAGGTGAAAACGAAACTTATTCTGAACATTCTACGCAATCCATAATAATAAAAATCATTAATTTATCTGTAAGTTTATTGAACATATAGAATTTTATAAATTTGATAGCACTATATCCTAAGACTTGTTGCTAAAATTCTCTAGGAATATTGTCACAGCCAGGGCCTTCGAGCGCGTGACTGTCGAGTGCGCGAAACGTGACTAGGTAATAGGATCTGTGATGAGGGTAATTTGTAGCTTCTAGTGCGAAAGGTAAACGAATCATGTCAGGATTTTAATAGGTGTATCATTAGGAATACTAAAGAAATCCATTTAAACCTCCGTAAAGAAGGAGTAACATACATTAATTCTATTTTTATCTTATTAGCGTAACTACCAATGTTTGAAATGAGATAAATATTAATATAATAGTCGTATGAAATAAAACAATTTCTATCATATTTAGTGGCTCGTAAATACACATTAAGATATTTAATGTATAAGTAAATGAGAGAATTCAATAATGTAGTTTTATTTTGTATTGCACAAAAAACCTGTTCTTTCTTCAGTTACACTAATTTAACAACTGTCGACTATAATTTATCTACAATTATTTATCAAAAATTAAGTCACGAAGTCCATTATCCTGACATGTCACTACAGCAAAACGTTTGGTGAGAGTTTCGTTTCAATTTTAATGTTATATTTTTTTCTTCAGATGAAGAAGAGAATCTCGCTACAATGAAGTGTCTAGTTTCAAGCCAGAAGAAAATTCTGGCGACGCGCTTTAGTGGCAACCTCAGAAATTCATTTTGCCACTTATTTCTTGAGTTTCAAATTATTGTTTTTTTACTATTATTTTTATGTTCTAAATATCCAAGCACGCACATATATGACAAAAGCGTATTTCAAAACAGATAATGTAACTTTGTTCAGTTGTACTATTGTGTGTTGATTTCAATGTATTATAAATAATGAAATGTGTGTAACAATGGTAATTGCAATATAATGGCAAAAATTGTACTCTACCAAGACAAACTCAAATATATTTTTGAATATCAAATAAATTACTTGCTTATGAAAAGTTTATACTTACCCCATTAGTCACGTATCTTCTGTCTGAAGCCGGGTAAATAAGTTAAGTATAATGTTTAGTCATTTAGTAAGCGAGACACAGCGTATCTTGATTGCCGGGATTCGAATCCCAGTCAGGTCATGGAATTGGTAGCATGCCTTAATGTCCAACGTACCACAAGGGACGCTCAAATAAGTATCTGGTCTATTCCGAGAGTCGAATCGCGGGAGCGAGATGCTGGACGCGTTATCTCGTAATTACGCCGATGCCGAGGATTTGCAGAGCTCTACCCTCAGTGAACGCACAGGATGTACTGTAGATCCCTTGGAGGAATAGGTGACCTCATTTTAGTTGCTCTCTGAAGTGAACCATAGGGTTGCCATATTTAGTGTTGAAGTATATTTAATTAATTTTTAATTTGTAAATGAAATCCCATCCTGGCCCGGGTTTTTCTCCGTTTTTCCTTCGGGTAGAGGCGGATTTAATATACAGGTTCTCTAGGCTTTGTCTAGGGGCGTGTTTATTGTAACAATAAATCGTGAATTTAGTGTGGGTTTCTTTCAACTCTTATGATTTTTAAACACTATACTCAGAATAATCTATAGTTCGATAATAACTTGTACATGTAAATTTCCAAACATACTTGCGTTAAATTACAAACATATTGACATTATATATGTATTATAACTCGCAGCTAACTTTTTATCTTATCTTGGAACTTTTGCTGAAATTTTTGAATCCGCCTCTGCCTTAGGGC
>NNCF01133446.1:5604-46311 GCA_002313205.1 Laupala kohalensis | reverse complement strand
ATATATATATATATATATATAGAAACTACCCTTTCTGGAATTTTTAATTCCTACTCCAAATTAAACTTAGCTTAGAATCTATTCCCAGCCCAAAGGAATGCAATCTTGGAAGTTTCTTTTCTGTCCATTCAGTAATTAATACGGAGAGCATTTGCAAATAAACAAAAAGTAATGAAATTCAACAAATTAACAAAAAGAAATTTTCGATTGAAGGTCTGAATGGCCGGCGGTGTCCTATGAGGTGCGTAGCGGTGGTTGTTTCTGCGGATATGTCAACAAATATTTTATTGCGATGGAATTCCATATTAATATATACCATCGCCTTGTGATACGGAACCGGGAGAATGCAATTAAATAAAATGAAAATGATAATTATAAATTAATGGGTACCATCAAGTTCATGAGCCCTTTTCATAATTATCTTTTGATGTTCTGTTTATCAAACTTTGTGAAACGGTCGTTCTTGATGAGATCACGGACGCTGTGTTAATTCAGCTGGTCAGAAGTTGAGTTTGTGCATTTTGGGTTAGAGCTGAACAGAAAATAATCATATATTAATCTATGATTGATAGTTTATTGCCAGAGAAAGTCAAAAAAGTGTGAGAATTCAGTTGAATTTCGTCCTTCAATCCACCCACTTTTTTATTTTACACTGGATATTTTGGCTAATTCCACACGCGCTATGTAACATCGTATCGAGTTTTTCTCCGACGCGAAATACGTTTGTTTCCACCTGAGTGCACAGCGCGCATTGAAGATCGCAAGCGCGCGCACAAACTAGCCAAAGCAATGAAACGCTGCTGGCGTACTCTAAAACGAGGTTAATAGCTTTTGAGATTGGATCTCTCTCTTGTTTCAGGAATCCCATTTTCTCAATACGATTTTTCGACACGAATTTATAGACTTTATCTTGTGCTCGTTTTACACCGGAATTGATATCGGGCACCATTGTATCATTTTTAATCTTCTATAAAAATGTGTTGAGTTCTCCATTCTGTTTCAAATTTACTTCTTGGAACTCAATAACCGATAAATGAAAGATTACAAAAAGCACTGACTAATTTAGATTTGATTTCAGGCAATTTAATCAAATTAACATTTTGAGAACGGAATTCCTGGATCTTCCTCTTGATAATGACAGCAGCAACATTTTATCGAAATTTAACCCCCAGCTTCCTGTAAGAAATTCATGGTTTTGTAATCTTGACTAGACAACTCTCTTGCAAGTTCCGGTCGTCAGATCTTTGGTCATAACCCGACTAGATTACGTGGAACTATGGGCTAATGTCCATCACGGTTCGTCTCGGTTTAAACCCACTCTTTCAAAACCTTCTACGTTGCAGTTGGAAGTATACTCTGGGCTGTAAAACTTCTTTGAAGAAGATCTCATTAAAGTTTACGAAGTAGTATTTTGAAGTACATTAAACGAACAAAGGTTCGAAATGAATTACCTTCAAAACGAAACTGCACGGTTGATTCCTTTCGTAGTCGCACTTGTAACCATAATAAATGAGAACAAGAATAGCCGCATTAAATAGTTAGATAATATTGTTTTTTTTTGATGTGGGGCTTGGAAATTCTCATAATGTTCATACCATGGCGTTTAAGGTATAAATAAGTACATGTACCTTTATGAATATATCATAGTATTCAGCATGATTCATACAGATAGAAGGCATATGATGATGTTCCAATTATTGTCGTTTATTTTTGCTTCATTGAAATTAATTGAAAGGGTAGAATGTGTCTATTAAGATGCTTTGTTGGCTGTGGTAATTAATCAAAACAATAGTTCGCAAATACACGAACTCATAAAAGGTATAAATATATAAAAGGTGTAAATCTGAGAAGATAACTGTTTTGTACAGTTTCGGAGTTATTCTGCTTATAGGAGCAATTGTTGTAACATTTCTGGCATATTAATAAAGAAATGTCAGTGACTGAAATACATTAGAATGTTCACTCTCGTAGAAAATAAAAATTAATTTCAAAGAAGTCTTTATTTTTCACTAGATCTGATAGGTACCAAAAATTCACGTCTTCAAAAGTTTGAGATGTAAAGTAAAATGATTGTATAAAAAAGAAAAATACCCCGACCCGACTTAAGAAAAAAATCAAAGTATCCGGAAGCACATTGGAACAGTTCTTTCGACAATTGAAAAAAAAATTGCCTATAGTGTGCCAACTTCGAGGTGCATAGAATCTTAAGGTGGCCTCACTGTCGTGACTGCTCCAAGCTGACGTCGTCATGGCAGACACCTCGCCAGTCTTAAGTGTAGGAATACGGACATTTGTGCCTATTCTATGCACCTTGTGTCAACTTCAACTTTCCCATTGGTTTTTGATATGCAAAATAAAATAATTTCAATAGTAAGAAAAACGTCAACTAATTAGTCATATCACCACCAAGAATTTCCCTGAAGTAGATCGTAAGCAACAGATCCCTGATGTTTAAATTGAGCATTTTTAACGTACGTTTATTACTTGTGTGTGCGTCTTTACATGAAAGTAGATTACGTGAATAATATGTATCAGTCAATGAAAAATGAAGAAAATTCTCACATCTACGATACCTTAGTCAAATATCATATAGTTGCGACAATAGTCAAAATCTTGAACTCGGCTCAATGGCGTCTTCAAGTGTGGGTGACACTACGCTTCAGTGAATATCATCAGCAGATTATGATACATAGAAGTATCTCGTATTTTGCATCGAATACATCTCTGAAATTTTTTAACCCTGTATTAGATTGAAAACCTCACGAGATGAAAGTATGCGATGGATATTTCATAGTAGTTAACGAATGAAGCGAATGGGGAAATTCAAAATAGAACACAAAGGAGAGTACATTAATACCAGAGAGCATTATGAGGCATTTCGGGAATTTATTAGTGAAATTGGAGAAATACGAGATATTATGAAAAGAGAAATGGAGCAAGTAAGAAAAGAGTAAAGACACAAGATTAGGGGTTGGGATACATTGAATATACCAATAAGAGTTGAAGACAAGAAATTAAAGACTTATATGCTGTTCTAAGTACGATGTATGACTGAAATACTGTTGTAGAGCGAAGAATGCTGTGCACAAACGGATTGTATTTTTAAATACTTTTGTTTTGCGTAATGAGAGATAAAAATTTCACGATATATAAGTTTCTATCTACTTTGTAAATAAAAAAGTAAAAATGAAGAAACGCTTGCTCTGACTGTTATCAATATAACAATTCTGCCACAGAAGTGCACCAAAGTTATTCAGAGGATGCCTTGCAGTCTATTACCCTCAAGAAGTTTCAAGAGAAATGCAACCCTCTATGCAAGGAGACTGACGGGAACACTCCTCCACGCCTCTTGGAACCCAACATGTTTGGGAAACACTACACTATGTAAAGAGCTCTAGACTATCAGATTTACCAATTATTTAATTCTTACCCTAGTTCTATCGTGGTCTTTTTCCAATTTTTCTTTTTATGTAGTAAGCTGGATATAATATAAGCTCTTCATATCGTCTACATTAGAACACAAAAAAATAAAGATGACCAGTTAACCAGACTACTTTATTTACTTAAAATTTAAAGAAAAGTATAATCACTAAAACACAACAATAAATACAAAAAATAACACTTCAAACAGTTGTACATCGTTTCGGTAAAGGTTTGTTCGGATGAAAATCGTAGAAGACGATATCTGAGCTAGTGCTCACTTCGTAATGAAATGAGTCAGAGTACCGGTTAAGGAAATCGGAATGGAGGGAAAATAACACGGAAGAAATACAACTTAGGAATAAAAACAAATAAACCTCATAATATGATTTTAAGAATTTTTCTTTTCATGATCACGTGGTACTTTATAGGCAAGTAATTCGTCTAAACATCGACTAATCCTTTTTATNTATATATATATATATATATATATATATATATATATATATATATATATATATATATATATATCTTCAATTATGATCGCTTTATTTCGAAAGTCAAGTTTATCATCATTAGTTAAACTTTCTTGCCAATATATCCAGGAAACTAAAACCATACATGCGAAACCAAGAGTTAGTGGAAAATGTCCATACAAATCATTTCTAACGCATACGAGTATGCACCGTAAATTAGCGATCATTGCAATTTCATATTTTCCTCTAACTGGATCATAATCCTAGTGCGTTTAATCGCATAACAAGGATATAAAGAGTTGAGTATGACTTATTTCCTTAATAACTTATTTGTTATAAATAAATAAAACTTTTTTGTCAAAAATCAGTTGCAAACAGTGTAATGCAAACGCAGTGTATGACTACGTGGGGGATAAAAAACTAAGTTACTCTCCGAAAACAAGCAAGGGACTATCCCATCAATTCCGATCAAGGGCCCAAGGGCTGTGGCGAATTTTAATACTTATCTTAAAAGAATATATAATAAAAATACGCAATTATCCATTTATTATTCCGAATGAATCGCAGATATTGTGCGGAGTGAACATTCAAGATTAATAATAACAAAAGTTTTAAATGACATTCCCGTGTACGGAAAATCCGCTTCTACTCGGAGGAAAACCGGAGAAAAACCCGGAACGGATGGGGGATGGATGTTTGTTAAAACAGTGTCATACTGGTTGTTAGATTGTTTCAAATATAAAATCAATATTTCAGGAACCATTGGAGAAATATTTACATTCGTAAAGTTCGGATAATTTACCTCCTGTTGGATGTGTAATTTGTTTCAGCGACATCTGTTTATTCAGTTCTTGCAATTTAAATTATCCCGCTTCAGCAGTAACATTCTGTGACACCAGAGCGCAGCATGTCCCGCGGTCGTAATTTTCCGTAGATTCAAAGCTAAACATTCCACAAGTAACTTTTAGTTCAAACTTGCTCTATGACCAAGCATAACTAAGAGTGTAACACAAAATTGTAATTTCCGAGACATCTTTCTGATAATAAGAGGAAGGTAAAATAATAAATTGCTCATATCATGAAGCAAACGACCAGATTACTGACTAGTAATTTTTATGAATTTCAGTTGTTATACTTACTGATATATAATGATATACAATATTATGATACATGATGGTATACTATAAATACATATTCATTTTAAAATAAAATCATTATACATTCTCTAATCATACACAATTAACTTGAAAAAATATTAAAATACATTTTATTTTTGAAGTATTCTCAAGTAGCAAAAATGCAAGTTCTTCACATAGTCATATGCAGTTTTTAACTGCTTTTTTGATAGTAATTCATTTAAATCTATCAAATGTAACGCAATTATCCATTATCTGATATAAGGGAGGACTTTAAAAAACGGTTCTTCTTACGAATAAACCGTATCGGATCCCACCAATAATCGAAAATGTATTTTGTCTCTAAGACCGTATGTGGTTACGGGTGCTTAAATCCTCTAACCTTTCCAATATTTTTATTTTCGAAATAAACTGTGGTAAAACATTCAAAGCAAATTTTTGACGAGGAGCATGACCCTATGATAGGAATACGTAATTTCCAGTCACCTCACCCACCACACATCATTTGCCCCTTCTTCATCCAATTATAATATTTCGCAGAATAATTAGCAACCGATGTCATCCAGTATTTGCGCCAATTTGATTGCATTGGTAAACTCAGTAACTCTCGGAATTGAACTCCCAGAGGATTTCTCGGAAGTCATTAAAATTCATTGGATGAGGATTTGCGAAGCTCTCTCATCTCCAGAAACAAAGGAGCTCCACTTCCACGTGTACAACTGCGACGCAATTAATCTGAATTTCATGAAGTTTATACCCCTTCTTGAAATTATGCCGTCTTGTACTATTGAATAAATTTATACTCTTGAGTTATTAAATTTAATTTCAAGTTGTAGTACAGGAAGAGATGACTTTACACTTATAGTAGTCTCTCTTTATAACGATTCCCCCTACAACGATCATCTCTCTGTATTGATGAACGAGGGTTGTTTTGTTTGCTATGACACTCGTGCATTTATTATTTATCTATACCGATGAAGTCCGGCAGCACTGAGCCAAACCTCGTTTTGTTTCATTAAGTTGAAATTGTTGGCTCTAAACATAAGAATAAATACCGGGTACCTCTCTGGTATCTTTCGGCATCTCGAGATACTCAAGATGGCGTCTTCCATCATTTTGAATTTTGATATCTTTTATTCGTTATCTCTCGTTCAGAATTTTCTTTGTCAGTTACATGAATGGTTTTGAATACATAAGAACTAGCTGATTATACGACGTTATCATAGATTTTTCTTACTTGTTAGATCGATCTTATTTTACTCGGGAAAAAATATTATGTAAGATCAAAATAATTTTACTTACTGGTTTCCTAAAATAAATGCCCAGCATCCTAATTTTTAAAAATTATTATAATGCAAATTGGTGTGATTGCCACGTTAATATTGTCGGGTAGCTTTATAACGCTAGCAAAAGCACTATATTCCGAATAATGGGGATGGCAGGTAAATTAAATTTTCGGAGGACTTCTACTTTGAAAGGTAGATATAAAGAAAATGCTTTAAAATAAACAACAAATTTAATATAAAATTAATAATAAATTACCTGCTGCAAATGAATATTGTGAGAGCTGAAAATAGACTGTATATTTACAATTGATTCTGGTTAAGCATGAACATACAAATAATTATAATTGGAAGAAAAATACCTTACACAAATATAGCATTAAATTGATGTGTTTTACATTCTTTGTTGGTAACTATTCTCATTAATGCTTGTATAATTACCAACCTTTTCTTTAGATTTGATCAAATATTTAATAAATTATCACGTTGGATCTCATAGATTATGATTGCTTTGATTAGCAATTTTTGGCAAAACTTGTGTCGTCGTCTTTATGGTCGTCGAGCAGTTTCTTGACGCAGATAATAGCAGAACATGAGATGTGCAGTTTTGCATGTAAAATTGCAGTGTCAACCAATGAAAACCTTGAGTTTCCTCCCGTGACTGTGACAGCTAATGGCCCACCGTTCGAAATAGGAAAAGCACTGATTATTTATCGTTAAAGTAAACTAAATACAATTTATTTGAAACAAATAATCGTGGATGATTCAATTACTGTTGGAAGCTAGCACACCACCGACGATGAAAGCAGTACTTTCGCTTTCCTAATTAATAAACTTGCTTCATGAAATTTATATATTTATTATGATTATCTTTATTAAAAGGAACTTAATTTAACGAACATACATTCAGAAATGCAACAAAGTGTTATCAGTTAATATATTTGATTTATAATTGGTTACAAAACCGAACCTTGTGTCAATTGTTATCTATTACTTGCTGTGACAAATTATACATTATTTTAAGTGATGCAGCTGGGCAACCTTAAGGTTAGAGCAACAATCATTTATACAAATTGGCGAAAAGAAGCAATCGATAAATTAAATCACTTTAAAGAAAAATATCACAAATACATTTTAATTGACATTTTAGGTTATATTACAGATCGTCAAGCAAGATACTTCGAACACTCCACTTTTTGTCACTATCTAATAACACCAAACAACTTGACACACAATGTTGTCATTACGTCGACGAATAATCTCTGCGATAACCACGACCATTTTCCCGTATTGTCAATATACGCGCATCAGAACATCAAAACTGTCGCTTGGTAAAATGCATCGTGTGAAGCCAGTACAGCAAGGCAAGCATAACAGCCAATCACAGCTGTCTGAATCACAGTCAACAAAGTACATTGGAAGCAAAAAAAAGCACGCTATAATGGACTGCAAAATGCATCGTGTGAAGCGAGCTTAATCCAATGCAGGCCTACATGGGATCAACTATCCAAGGAAGGTTATTGATACTCATATATGAAAAATTCCGTTCAAAAACTCACTGGTATCATTAAATATCTTGGTCGGACATGCTTTGAGTGACACGCCGTAATTTACTGGAGGTAGAGTCAGATTCACTAAAACTGGATTAAATGGCTCTTCACAACGTCGTGTTCGCTGTCACAAACTATTGAAGATTTTGTAGAAAATGTAAAAAATCACACCTTCTGACTATCATCTGCTATAAATGTTTCATACTAACAATTTGTTGAATGAGTTATTGGTATTGCTTTATTTTTAAACGTATGCTATCAACGTTTGGTTTCTCTCCATGAACGATCTCCCTCTATAACGATGAAAATGCCGAGTTATTGGATATCGTTTTGGAGAGAGAGAGGAGTGTACTTCACGTATATTTTCATGTAACTCATGTATTTTCCCCACTACAAGCAACAACAGGACATTGTTTTTCAAAATTATTTAATGATTGCGACTGCTCGTTAGAATATTCAAACTAAAAAATTTATAAACATGCCTGAATCAAACTACTAAATTAAAGTGTACTACGCCGTGGAATCAATTTATGATTATTAGAAATAGAAATTACACAATAAGAATATGCTAAAATAGTGAAATAAAATATATATCAATCAAATATTTCCATGTTGAGATAAATAAACTGAAGCTAGCAAAGAATTTCCTTCGAGTGCTTCATTACTTCAACAACGTCATAAAACGGGTCCAAGATGCAAGGTTTTTAGAAGATTTCATTTAACTTACTTCGTTCGTTCATTCGGATGTATGTATGTATGTATGTTGTCCTTCCGTTTCAAAGTTGGTTATTGAATCTTCGACCACTGTCAAGTTTCCGATGGAGCTGAAATTTTACAAATGTATGATTTGCATGACAATAGATTTGCATTACTAGTTTACGAAAATCCACTTCTATAGGGATGAATGTCTCAGTGTGTATCTCACCATAACTCTTGAATATCTGGAGTAACTTCAACCAAACGTGGTTCACAGATGACTATCTGACAACATGCATTGGTGGGATGAAGACAACCCTGGCACCCCTAGGGAAGATATAGGAAAGGGTGAAATGAAAAAATAAAGGAAAATACGATACTGGATTGGAAACCATGGTTTTCGGTGCCATTGAGATGGTTAAGAACGCGTCGAATGCCGCGAAAGCTCACTATCAGTTCACGTGGGAGACCACATGTCATTAGCACCCATGTGCTAGGGGTGGGAATACGGAGGCAAGTAAAATAATAAAGAATGACCAATATTGCTATTGAATACACCAGTTTTGAGACTGCTGAAGAGAAGAGTCACACTCTCAAGCAACTTTACCCCACCATCACCCCCGAGAGGAATAAACACCTTTTGGGAAGGGGATGAAATGAAAAATAATCGAAAATGACCGATATTGGGGTTGCGATCAGCTCCTGTGTTATTTTCCTTCTCTTCGCAGACAACCGTGGGGCCTATGGCCATTCTTTGTCACCCCAAGAGCTATAGCAAGAGCATTATAACACATTTATTTAATTAATCTTTTTTTTTAAGTTAAAAACCCCATATTTATATTTATTTAGAATACAACGTTTTGATGTTTCAACATGAGATTATTTATTTTTCTGTCAGATAAACACTTTCATGAACTTAAAAAAATATTATCCGACACCGTTAAAAGTGATATTATTGTATTATGGAGTCCGTCTGATTACTTCTTCAATTAAACAATTTCATCATTTTTCAGACTATTTTGAGAAATGTTTGTTGATTTTTTTAAATTTTAAACTTATTATCTTGATGAGGACTGTGCCCGCAGTCGATACGTTGTGCTCAAAACTATGTTAAACCAAAAAAAAAAAAGTTTTAATATGATGAAATTGTTTTGTTGATATTATTATAATTCGTAAAACGGCACCATGTGGTATCTCGCCATCACAAAGGGCATCGCTTAATGATTCCCTGCTCTTAATCTCTACTACAATTCATTTTTATCTAGATTATTTCTTAACTCTAAGAACAGTAAATAAATTTAAATATTTTTAATGGATTCAATAATAATTATTGAACGTCAGCTGTGCGGCTGCTTTCTTACGTTTCGTTGTTTTCCAATACAGATTTTCTGAGACAAACAAATTGTTAGTTTCATCAGCGAAAATTATTACTAATGGCCATAATAAATGTACCAATAAAAAATAGAACAGAATCGACGCGAGGTGGTGCAACGATTGTACGTTATGGGTTCATTAGCAAATTTTCGTTCATAAAAAAGTTACTAGAATATTTTGTTTTTCGGAAACTTACAAATTTGTTCACAAAATTGTATCATTTAAAGTTAAAATAACGACTTAGTTTTTCCTTGCTGAAAAATGAAACACTTCTACATATTTTTAAAATGTCAAAACGTACATCTTACTTCAAGTACCTGAAACAAATTTCATAAGATATTCTACATAAATGGTATTGATATTTTCCAATTACACAATAGTTTTAAAGATTATTTGTTCATTTATAACATTCACTAAGTCAGAATTAAATTCACTCTTTCTTATAGCTCGTTTTGCTAATTTAGTTACGTTACATCAGGTAACAAAATAAAAATAAAATTACCTGACTTTTCCAGTTTTTTTCAAACTTTTTCAGACTCAAAACACATTTTCATTGAATTTCTCATGGAGAAAAATTAAAATTAAAAACTTTATTTAAAACATTGAGAAGTTTAAATTAAAATCTGGCTCCTCGGTATTTTATTAGTTAAAATTACCTTTGAAATGAAAAAAACATCAACATCATCTAATAACATTAGGAGGTAATACGATGCCAAGTTGGGGCGATCACCGATATATCATTATACATCAAACAAAAGTTCTGGCATCGATAAGCAATTGCGATATAAAATAAATTGTTTTGTAAAGAAATAAAGAACTTAACCAATAGTTTGCCAAAATGTTGTACACTTAATAAATAAGTACATTGACGTCATGTATCAATTTAAATTACCATTGCGATTAAAATAATAAATTGTATTTTACTCTTTGAAAGTATGTAATACTGCCAGTGTGTATGCATAGATTAATCAATAAGTATTTTACGATTTATCGCAATGTGGTCGAGTTTGGGCTCTTGTTTCATGAAATTTGAAGCATATTCCAATAGATTGTTTATAACAAAAATAAGTATCAAATATTTAAAAAAACGGTACGACTTATTGAGCGTCTTGCAATGACTCAGTGAAAGATTACTGTCTCCCAACCCGTACCTGCTCTGACGGAAGTAAAGAATGAGGAAAGGTTTTGGTGTGCAACTCGACCCTATTAGTGGGGATAATCCTTGCATTCCACTTTCCAGGTGCGCAACTCGACCATTCCGCATGTCCATGAATGTCAAAAGATTGTAATTTTGAAAGGAGAATTTCGTGATCAATGACATCGAATGCTATGGATAAATCAAGAAAAACACCTTGAGGATTTTCTCCACCATCAAGAGAAGTGGTAACATCATTTAAGAAAGAAAATATGGCGCTGGTGGTGGAAAAGGATTTCTGAAATCCATGTTGATCGTCAGAGAGAATGTTATTTTTTGATAGGAATACTAGAAGATGTTTATAGAACAATTTTTCAAGGACTTTTGAGAAAGTGCGTCATAGAGAAATTGGTCGATAATAACCAACATTGTGTTTGTTTCCTTTCTTGTATAAAGGTTTCACTTTAGCTCTCTAAAATATCATCGTGTATTTGTACAAAGGTGGTGATGTTAATGTTTCTCGCCTGCGAATAGAGGCGCTTCTGTCACCAGCTGCAAGGTCAAGATACGTAATTCGTACATTTTTTAAATTTTTTGTGGGGTTTTACGGCTCGTCAACATCGAGGTAATTAGAGCCCTAAAATTCTGTACAGGTAGGAAAAATGCAGTTACGCACTAAGGAAAGCCAACATGACTTTCCCCGCGTGGGGGACTCGCCGAATGACTCAACCATACCCACTAAAAACCCTCCTGAATATCAAAACATATCTCAATACATACATCAAAACATTGAGGACAAAAAATTAAGGGGGGGTGGGACAAAAAATGAGGAAAATGAAAGATATCCTAGCCCTAATAGCGTCGGGATCGAAAAGAACAAGAGGTGACCAAGGAAGGTCAGAAAAGAGAAAGGAAGGAGCCTTACACAAGTAAGTGGAAGTAATGCCAGACAGCTCGGGGTCCCGTGTTTGCCAAACACGTACTTACTAGATATAAGTCCCCTGGGGGGCGTAATGCGTACAGTACGTCGCGATATATAATTACCAATTGGGTTTCATAAATTAATAAATTTATTGTCAAAAAACAGTACAAACTGCGTATGACCACGTGGAGGAAAAAAAACTAATTTACTCTCCGGAAGCAAGCAAGGGACCATCCCATCAATTCCGATCAAGGGCCCTAAGGCAGAGGCGGATTCAAAAATTAAGGGGGGTTTCCTTGCTACACTTTTCGCTAAACTATTATCATCGCTAGTTTTATTGCATTAAATTATTTTCGCCAAACATCTTTTATCACGGACGCCTTGACCGGAAATCCCCAACTCGATCGCCATATAGACTTATATGTAGGTCTCTAGATAGCCGGAGGGAATCCCGAAATTTTAAAATGTTCGTACGCACCCTTCGACTAAACGACGCTGTAGTGCTCACGCTTGTATATTCTCATGATAAGGTGAACTTCTGTGAAACGGAACTTGGTAGCGTTTTTATTTTACGGGTTGAAACTAATTTTTCCTCCTGAACATTTTCCCCGGTACGCTGTTTCCCAACATGGACATCTCAACTAATAAGTTCTGTTTACTATGAATTTCTCCATGAAACTATGTTTACTTTGGTAGGGCGTGAGAATTGTTTTGTACACTGCATAACTCGAATAGTCTTTTCATTAAAAAAAAAAGGTCAAGTGCTTTTCTTCTTAATCCAGTACATTTTAAGGATAAATTTAGTACAAAAAAATTTTCACCCGTGGCAACACTGGAGTTACCAGACCATGCCGGCACTGTGCCTGTGAAAAGTGTAAACAATGGAAGAGGTTACGTTTATTACATGTGACTTTTCTTTGATCTGCTCAATGACTGATGTTCTTTAGCAGTGGATTTAAGGACTCCACTAAACAGTCGTTTGGAAATTCAAATGATAACATATAGAATGAGTCCCATGATAAAAACACGGTTTATACTTCTTGAGGATCTTAAAAATATGTTTCATCGGATGGATATTTTCATTACACATCCTTAGTTTCATCGTAGAGTTCATTACATATCATAAGTGAACTTCAGTTTTGCGTGGTTATTAAACAATGTTGCATATCTTTACCTGATAGTGTGGTTAAGTGAAAGGGTGTTTGATAGGGAAGTAGGACCTTCTCAGACAAAATGTCTGGTGATATAGAAGAAGGTATTTACTCTTAACATAAATTTATTTTTTTGTATAATTGTAATATATTTCTATGTATTTCTGTCTGTTAACTTATTTTCAAATAGATTGTCTTACCTTGTCAAATATACCTGAACAAGCTTATAGTGTTGTTTTGTTGATTTAATATTTTTATTTGTGCCAGTTTCATTGGAAGAGAAATTGAGTGAAGTGGAATATGAATTGCAAATGGTCGAAACTAAAATCTTGAGCTTGAAAGAGCGTCAAGATTATTTACTGAAACAAAAACAAAGTTTAAAAGATGAGATATCATTGAATAAAAGTTTAACTTTGGCAAAAAGAGACTGGTGTTCACAAGGTAATTTATTATACTGTTAAAAATTAGGTCTGTTATTTAAAAATGTATGCTGAACCTTGATTTGGACCACTGATACCCAAAGTGGTCTATTTCAAACCCCAGGGGTTGACTACGACTGGCAAGGGGTCCATGTCAGCGAAAAACAAAATTGGGGACCATGAGATGTAAATAGGGGTCCACGATAGTGGATCTCATTTAAGCAGATCATGACCTTCCATGAATGGAATAATCCACACACAGTGTATGTATATTATGTGTATGTCATACCCATTTATTATCCTGTATTATGGAATATCATGAGAAAGATTTTAATTGCTTTTCCATCTTCTTACCTCGTGTAAAGGGATTTCAGTGTGGTTGTCAATCTCCTAACAAAAAATGAAATGAACCGTACATCACTGACCAAGGAGATTTGAGTGTAAACCTAACTAAATTGATGCCAAATGATAACAATTTTTAATTAAAGCATCAGGTTCATCCCTCTCACTAAAAGCATTTATTTGCTTAGTTATTTTATGTAACAGATACTAAATTTCAATTTGATTGGTTTTAACACTAAAGTTAGAAATTTAAATCTTTCAAAGTGAGTAACATTATACAAGCTGTCATGTTGGATATTTGGATATGGCATCATTGTTTGGCTCAATTCTCCAAAGACAAATCTGAGAGTCCTTAAAAAAACAAAATAAAAAGGCTGTGTGAATAATAGCAAATTTAAGACCTAGGGACACTGTCAGAGGTGAATTTCAGAAATTAGGAAGTCTTACAGTAGTTTCCCTCTACATTTTGGAGGTCATATTTTATATGAATACTAACGGTCCTGAAAAAAATTACAAAGACCATGGGTACTCAACTAGAAATGCAAATGGGTATAGACTTCCAACCCATCCTGCAGCTCTCTTTGAAATACAGCTATCTTATGTGGGAGGTCGATTCATCCACTACCCCAGAACTAAAAGACACCATAAAGCAAAACAAAACCAGTCAACCAGTAAAATGGGTGCTGGCTTGCTCCTTCTACACTATAAAATAATTTTTGGACCAGAGACTTACCAAATAAATAGACTTAGTTCACTTATTTTATCACTCAACTCTCGTTTAGGTCTCCAGGTGCTTAAGTGATATTGTATTGTATTGTATTGTATGGTATTAGTTGGGCTACTTTGGGAAAGAAAATGATTCACACATTTCCTTTATGTGTTCTCTGAAACATACTTAGTAATTTGTGTTATTATTTACAAGATTGGATTACAAATGGTATTTTACTGAATTATTAGTCNAGATTGGATTACAAATGGTATTTTACTGAATTATTAATGTCTCGTCAACTTTCTTGTTTTGATTTCATCAAAACTTCCTAATGTAATACAAAATTCCACAATTTAAAATATTAATATTAATACCAAGTAAAATATTAATATAAGTTTTTTTTCTTTTTAGAATAATATCATTGCAGACAGTATTACTTGTACACTAATTATGATACATCAAATTACATATTAAAACAGGTTTTTTCTGTTTTCTTAACCTGTTTTTTTTATCTAACCTGATTTAATCTATACAACACTTAATGCTTAATAGTTAATCTAATTATGTTCTCAACTAGATTTTAGATAATTCAATTTTCTTCTCAAATTCTTGGTTTTCAGATTATCCGTGGTCCAAGAGGGTATCTGATACTCTTGAAAAAGTTTTCAAACTTTCATCTTTTCGTCCATTCCAGTTGCAAACAATTAATGCCATTCTTTCAAAAGAAGATGCCATTCTCATTATGCCAACAGGTGGAGGAAAGAGTCTTTGCTACCAACTTCCTGCCTTAGTTGCACCAGGTTAGTTTTGATACGTATTACTTTTGATTAGATTTTTAATAGGTATTATTAGTTTGATAACAGTTGTTTTCAAACTGTTTTTTCTTAATTTAAAGCAGAAGGTGTTGTCTTTCTGTAGTGTACAGAGTATAGATACATATTACATTTTTACATACCTTTTTCATTTCATTTAACTCGTGGGAACATGATTTTATGGGACGTTATTCCCATTTTCAGCTAGCTGCATCTGAAAATTCTACTCCAACAGCCCTTTTGCACCTCTCAGTCCTCTACATTCATTGTTGAATTTGCAAACCAATAAATTAATTAATATGTCACTCAAATATAATTACAGAAATTTGAATTTTAAAAGAAATTTCATATAATTAAAATGCTTTATAATTATAATAAAATTGTAAATTTTTCTTTAATCAAATATATTTACTCTATACCTGTTTATAATGGTTTGAAAAATATTTCTCGTTAATATCCCACAATGGGAAAATAATTATTCCAGATCTCTAAGAGTAAAAATGATGAATGGAGGTTCCAAAGACTTTCAATTCTATCCTATATTGAGACTATTGACTGCTCAATGAACATAGTGTATGGTAGATTGGTGGAGTGTATTGGTGTCCAACTTATCTTAGCCCACACATCATTTTCTATACATGTACAATCGATTGGGCCGGTACTGGATGGGGATTGGAAAAAAGTCAGAGTAATAAAAGCAATGGGCCATAATTATTTATTTGTAATGCAACATTTTGATTCTCATTAACTAATTTATAATATTTCACACTGAAAAACTTAAATATTGATTTATTTAAAAAAATAATTTTTAATATTTTGTATTGTAACTAAGTGATTTTTATATTGTAATGTATCAAAGGGTAATTTTGAACACAATTTTCAATTTCCTCTCACTGGACATGCCATGTCAAATTATGACAGCATTAATTCATAACACAATTTTGTGCTCTCAGAGTTCGATGAAAAATTTGATGTACAATGTACTATTTCTGAGACCGCCAGTTGGACAAAACTAGTGTATGGTGTTATGGAACCTGTTTGAAATATTTTAAGAAAAAGTTTATTCAACCAGGGATTATTGTGAGACAGCTCAAAAGTTGTTACTGTATTGTATACATTTTTCTTTGTTTTCTGGATTAAATTCTGAAGTATGGACTTTAAATTTCAGGAGTAACTCTTGTTGTTTCACCTCTTGTGTCTCTGATGGAAGATCAGCTATTTGCTTTGAAAGCTCTCAACATAAATGCTGCAATGATGAGCGCTTCAGTGACTCGAGAAGAAGTTAATGCTATACAACAGGTGCGAAATAAATAGTTCCTAACTTTTTGAATTTTGAAAACTCAAATTATCTTTTATTTTTAGCAGAGTGTTAAGTTTGTTATACATATGCCTCATAATTTTTTGTACAAAAAAGTGTTGTTTTTGTCTAATTTAGGTTGTAAAATATTCAATTTGGCACTCTACAATCAAATTTTTAAATTTCAGGCATTATTCAGTTATGTGATATGTATTTGGAGCTTCGTACAGAATGTTTATATCAACTTATTTTAAAGCTATACGAAAGGAAGTATTTTTACGTTAATGTGGACGACTTCAAGAATTGTTTTTCTTTTCTTTCCTTTTCCATTTTCATAATTAGCAGCAATTATAAGATTTTTTTGCTTGCACCAATTACTTAAGGTAGTGGGATATCAGTGAGGCGATACTAGTATTAATTTTTAAGAATAAATGAAGGATTTTTACTAGTAGACAATACCACATCTTTCATTTATTCTTAAAAATTACTTAAGGATTGGAGGCCTTTCCAATTTGGTCAGAGTAGTGTTTGAGCACATTATGTTCTCAAGAAATACAGAACATTTTGAAGAAAACTAGGTTAACTTCTTGGTAATTATCTGTAAGCTGATGACAATTGTACTACCTCATCGTTTTATTATGAAACATCCTTTCATCCACTATTCTGGAAATCTCAACTTATTTTGTGAATGACTATTCATCTCAACTCTTAGTGAGGAGCATTCATTGTTTAACCATAGAATTCTAACACCTAACTATATGTAAAATTTACATAGAAGCTATTGAATGTATCTATGTGAAAGGATATCATATTATTGAAAAGTAATACTTGTATTTAAAATTTATTTTTGTGTAAAGTACATTACAATAATGAGATGTGAATGTTAAATTAGAGTCAATAGTAAGATGGAACACGTAAAAATTACATATAGTTAGTACACTACGGTTAAACTGTAATTAATTAGAAAACAATTAATGGGGTAACTTGGGTCAAGGGTGGTCAAAAGAATTAACAGATTACCTCAATCAGTCATTGTCTACAGATCTGGACTTTGAGGAAGTAATAGAATAGAAGCACCTGGATTGATGTAGTGAGAGACAGGATTGTCACAGAATATGACAAAATAATTTAAAAAACTGAAGTAATCGACAACTTGACTGAAATCAAAGCAAGGATCAATGTTGTCATAGCAGCACATCAATTTTTGCCAGTTCAGCAACAAAAAAGTGTTATTTCCATTGAAGTGTTACAAGTGCTTCTCAACAAAATAAACTTATATCCCATAAACATGCTGTTGTATTTTATAGGATAGAAAATATGATAGTAATTTTGAAAACATGAATTTTTTATTGATCTCTGAAAAAAAAATTTACTATCGGATATTATAAAATTTTGATTCTTTCATAAAGTGTAAATTAATGTTTTGTTTTTCTTTCCTTTCCTTTCCTTTTCAGTCAATGATTAGTAAAGATTCTAAACTAAAATTGCTGTATGTGACACCTGAAAAACTGGCTAAAAGTAAGCGTTTCATGACTAAACTTCAGAAGATGTATGAAATGAAAAGACTCTCTTTGCTAGCGATTGATGAAGTTCATTGTTGTTCACAGTGGGGACATGACTTCCGGCCTGGTAATGCTAATATTGAGTGAAGCAAAGTATGCGTGACATTACATAAAATGGTGTTTTTTTAATTCACTTTTCTAAATCTGTGTGTTCCAGACTACAAGTTTTTAGGTGTTTTAAAGGGAATGTTTCCTGATGTTCCTTTATTAGGACTTACTGCTACAGCAACTTCACAAGTAATAGTAGATGTACAAAAAATGCTTAATGTGTCTGGTTGCTTAGTATTTAGAGCTTCATTTAATCGACCAAACTTATATTATGAGGTAATGATTGTGTAAAAAATGGATTTATATAATTAAAATGGTTCCCTTGTTTTATGATTTTAATTATTTGAGATTTTAATATTTTTATTATATTATATTTTAATATATTTTTATTTTAAATATTTGTGAATAAGTTTTTTTGTAACATTTTCTTTAAATAGATTTAGGAGAAATTAATTGGCAAGCACCACGTGTACTGTGATATTTATATTTTTATTATAGGTGAGACAAAAGCCATCAAATCAAAAAGAGTGTTTCGATTGTCTTGTTGAAATGTTGAAAACCCGATATGCTGGTCAGTCTGGTATCATTTATGCAACTTCAATAAAAGATTGTGAAGAGTTAATGGATGAAATGAGGAAGAGAAATATTCGTGTAGGATGTTATCATGCTAATTTGGATGCTGCACTCCGCAGCAAAGTTCATGCAAAGTGGCTGTCTGGAGAGTATCAGGTCAGTTACTTTGCATAGCATACGAATATGGAGTAGGGGAAACATATTTTAGCATTATTTTATTTTATGTATGTTTTGATGACATTTGTTAAACATTTGCTCTACGTTAAGCATCAGACTCTGAGCAAAAAAATAGTTTTGAGATAATCGAGTCTTCAAGTTTATAGCTAATTGATAAAGATCTGTGAAAGTGGTTTTATTTTTCAGTAAAATTCGTTTTTAAAAAACTAGTTTTTGGTGTGATAAGAAACTGGTGATGATGTTAGATTTTAACCAATCACAGATAAATAAAACTAACTTTTACTTCTGTAACTTTCAACATTTTATTTGCAGATAAATTTACACAAAAACAGGTATTATTAGCAACCTTGTTACAAAAGTATTGTATGCTAATAATGCACTCAAAAATCCTCAGTTGTGTCGATAATGAATTCGTTTTTCTTCTCTTTTGTTCTCTTCACCTTTGTGAGTGATTTATTCATGGATAATTGTTGCTTCAACAATCCCTTTTGTTTTCTGCACTTGTGGTTATCGCTCTCATCGCCATGTCCCATCTGTCAAACTCCCCTTTTGTCACAAAATTTACACGTCAATATTTTATTGCTATTAACATAAAACCCCTCCAAGATGAATTTATTTGCCCGTGAAAATACCGTTACACTTGGCTTGAGCATTGCACGACGGCGTTTTCTTCTTTCCACTTACAACCTAAACACACCAATCACTTAAAAAAAATCCTAAGTCAAATGCACAATTCGCGATATTTCGCGTTATTAGTTGGACTTGGCGTTATTGGTGGATTTCGCATTATAATATCTATTTCGCGATTCAAAAATCGCAGTTTTGAGATTTGAAAGGTCTATTATGAATGAAAGAANAAAAAAAAAAAAAAAAAAAAAAAAAATCGGGAATAAAAAAATCATTATCGCATCTCGCGAATTTCATGGATCTCTACTAATTAAAATTGCTTATTCTTGGAGAAAATATATGTTGGCAACAATGGCTGGAACATTATTTGCAAACTTACAAAAAAATGAGTTATATGAAATGACATAGTGTCCATTTGACACTGTCAAGTTTATTTTTTAATTTATTTAACCAGCAAAACTACAATGGGTACTGTGATATTGAATTACTTTGACATGAATACTTTCAGAAAAAGGTGGTTTTGCCATCTATTCTAGTGCTTGTATATTCTTACTTACTGAACTTATGCCAAAATTATGCTGACCGGTTCCACCAAGAAGAAAATTTTTCTCTTAACATTAGAACAAAAGGTCAAATTTCTCTGTGCATTGTAAATGTATAAGTAGATTACCTGATTTTCCTGGTTGTGAGAGTGAGTAATCAAGAAAATTATTACAAAACTGAAATCATTCTTCACTGTAGTAAAACAAATAACTGTTGATACTGTAGATTAGAGAGAGAAACCGTACTTCTTATTATGCATGTTTAAGACATTACGCAACCATTCTTCTATAGATTCAATTTATACTTGATCGAATAAGGATCGATCCACGTTGATATCTCAAGGCTAGAATGCTTGCTTGCCACTGAAATATCCTGGGTTTGATTCCAGGTGGGGCAAGAAAAATTTTTAGTTTTTAATTCGCTCATTTCATATAGCTGTGATGATTGAAAAGTCTACATTCTGTGACTTACCACCACAGTTGAAATACTTGGATTCAGCAATCTAGTTTATATCCCCCCCAAAATGTTTTATGACGTGTGTAGTGAGTAAACCCACTTAGAATTGGGTCTCATGAGCACTTGTTATGGTGGTCCTTAGTTGGTCAAAATGAGAAACGCATAACGAGGAAGATTTCTTTTTTTCACTCTTTTTTATCAAGAGCAAATTGTATTTTCTAAAGATATTATCATTTGCAGAGGATGGAAATGAGGTATTGAAAAATCCCCGTTTTCAAAATATTACAAAATATTAAACGTTAAAATATCTTTTCATTATGTGAGTTGTATGTATTCAGTAACATTCTTCCTGGAAATATAATATTGTTATAAATTTAACACGTAAATGAATCTGCTTTTTCTAAGAAAAAGTTAACTAGTACTCATTTAACGATTTCACAATATAAAATATTGACATTGTAGGCCATATTTCTTGAGTACATTTTTAATATTGCAGAACTTAATGTTTTAGTGGCAATGTATGGATGGAACTTATTTTATAATCAATCATTTGTCGCAGTGAAGCATTTTAATATTTTTTGTTTTCATCAAAATGAAAAATTCTGAACATTTGTGCATGGTTTGGAAGTATTCAAATCTTACATTGTTGTATCCCAAATTGGTAATTTATTGTCATATTTATCAGTCACGTTTTTATTTTATGCAATTTATTTGTCATTTAAAACTTTGCATCTCACTCTTGTGAAGATTTTTTTTCACATTTTCATGTGTAAGTATTTTTAGTTGCCACAACCATGTGTGTGACTTTTACACTTTCACAGAAATTTCTCTCCCAATTTTAATTTTAGAACACTTACATTCATTCTCAGATAGTTTCAATTTCTTAGTTGCCGGAGAGTAAGAGAAAAATTTCATGATTTTATAAATAACTTCCATAAAAGAGGACCATTTGAATCATATTACTTCACAAGAAGGAATTTTTCCAAATTTTAAATGGCGTGCTCTTATTGACAGAAGAGTGGCTCTATTGAACCAATTGATATATTTTATGGTACATTCAATACCTAATATCTATGATCAGATCTTCCTGACACCAAAATTTGAACTTATTGCAAAAATGATGCACTTTGGGACACTTTTAAACAATAAATACAAAGTTTCACTATAATTTTTTCAAACCAGAGTTAACTGGTATGTATACTGTAGCGTACCAGAATTAAAGCAATGAGTTTAACAAAGTATTAATTTATGATATAAGATGAACAGTTTACCAAAATAAAATTATTTTTATAAAATTAGTGCTGTATCAATCTGTTACTGTATTTTTCTGTGAGATCAATAATTAATTGAGCAACATTTCTTTGTAACACAGGTTCATTTACCTTGCCTTCTATTTTACTTACCCTTCTCATGCTCAAAATGTTTTGTCTAACCTTTCGACTTGGTTCCATGCAAATTGTCTCATTGTAAACACTGACAAAACAGTGTCTATGTCATTTCACAATAGTAATACAAAATCTTTACCCCAGGTTTCTCTTTCTTTAAACGGAACACAATTAAAAACTGTTACGAATACAAAATTCTTAGGTCTCCATATTCAAGACAATCTCAAATGGAATTGTCATGTTGACAATCTTAATTCCCAATTAAGAAAATTGTGTTACTCATTCCGAATCTTAGATAACGTAGTTAGTCCACGTATTTCCCGTTGCGTATATTTTGCCAACGTGTACTCCCATTTACGTTAAGGCATTACCTTCTGGGGTAATTCCAGTCAGAGCATTCAAACTTTCAGAATTCAGAAGAGGATAGTTCGGATAATTTGTAAATCTCACCCCCGAAACTCTTGTAAACCTTTATTCAAGGAATTAAATATCTTAACACTTCCCTGCATTTATATTTATGAAACGGTCGTGTTTGTTAAGACCGAATTACTGAAGTGCCACCCTTGCTTTATACGAAACAGTCTCGTTCACGAACACAATACTCGCAATAGTAATAATATTCATCGCCCTAGAGTGTCAACCACTCTTTGCCAAAAGGGACCATATCATTCGGGAATCGTTCTATATAATTCCCTGCCCAAGAATATAAAAGATATTATGAAATTGAATATCTTCAAATCCGCGGTTAAAAACTACCTCCTGCACCAGTGCTTCTACACTGTAAAAGAATTTATTGATTTTAACAAAAGTTAAATTCGTCTTGTGCTTTATCACGCCATTGCTGTAGTACTTTTTAAACAACTTATAACAATTTCAAAAACTATTTTCTTGCATGATTGTGTTGTCTTATGGCTCATATTAATTTAGTTTTATGTGTACTCAACATTGGCACGTTTGTGTACATAAATTCTGTAGCCCCATCCTGGCCCGGGTTTTTCTCCGGTTTTCCTTCGGGTAGAGGCGGATTTATCATACAGGTTCTCTAGGCTTTGTCTAGGGGCGGGTCTATTGTAACAATAAATCGTGAATTTAGTGTTATTTCAATTTTTAAGCACTATACTCAGAATAATCTATAGTTCGATAATAACTTACATGTAATTTTTTGCTTAAAATTACAAACATATTGACATTCTATTAGTATTATAACTCGCAGCTAACTTTTTATCTTATCTAGGAATTTTTGCTGAATTTTTTGAATCCGCCTCTGCCTTAGGGCCCTTGATCGGAATTGATGGGATGGTCCCTTGCTTGCTTCCGGAGAGTAAATTAGTTTATTGTCCTTCACGTGGTCGTACGCAGTTTGTACTGTTTTCTGACAATAAATTTATATAATTTATTTATTATTTTAACTTCCCCATAAAACGCAAATTAGTTTGAATGGTAAAATGGTAAGAAGCATGTATGAATCCCATTCTGTATCTAGTGATTTGACTTCCTCTCTATCATAAGTATTCCTTAACAAATCATCCTCATTGCCATCTATAGTGTTAGAAATCCCACACTTTTTGGCATAATTTGCCATTGATAGTTTGGGGGTGGTCTTATTGGATAGATATATGCTAAAACTATAACACTTCAACAAAAATTTATATCTTGTCATCTAAAGGTCGTTTTATGTGTGGAAATATATGTTCTTTAGGTTTCATTTAGTAAAATGGTTGATTATGAAATTTTCTTTTGTGTCATAGTGTAAATTATCTTCTTTTTCCATTTCAAAAAACAATACGTTTTATTCCAGCTTTAAAAAGGTTAGTAATTTTGTTTGATGACCTTTTTTTTTCTTCTTGTAGGCTGTTGTGGCTACAATTGCTTTTGGAATGGGTATTGACAAACCAAATGTACGATTTGTTATTCATCACTCTTTGTCAAAGTCAATGGAAAATTTCTATCAGGTACTAATTTTTTATATTTATTATATTAATATGAATTATGAAACACTCCTAAGTTCATATACAGAACTAATTGAAGTAACACAAAATTAAAGGAAAGTGGAAGAGCTGGTCGAGATAACAATCCAGCTGAGTGCATTGTATTTTATCGATTTGCTGATGTTTTTCGACTGAGCACTATGGTTTTCACTCAACAAACTGGATTGGAGAACTTATATGGAATGGCCACATATTGCCTGGAAAAAATCAGGTAGATACTTATTACAGTTATAAAATGTATATCAGTTCAGTTGTAAACACAATATTCATTCTGAATATATTGATTACATTTCAGGTGCAGAAGATCAATTATATCTTCTCATTTTAATGAATCATGGGAGTCATCAGATTGCAACAAGATGTGTGACCATTGCCGCCGACCAAGGGAGCCAAAAGAAGTAGAGGTTAGTGGATATTGTCGGTCATTGTACAAGATAATTCAACAAGCTGCAGGGAATGATGTGAAACTCACAGGTTTGTATGCAATTGATGTATTCTGATTTTTTATTTTTATTTACTGATATTTATTTGTATTTATTCTTAGAAATTATTTGTTGTTTATTTAGCACAAATGCTGGTTGACGCTTGGTTTGGCAAAGGTAAACCGAATCTTCGAGTAGCAAATCTTAAGGTGCCGGCCATGAGTAGAGAATCGGCAGAAGAAGTTGTGGGATTTTTGTTAATTGAAGGCTACCTGGCAGAGGATTTCCATTTCACTCCTTACAGCACCATCAGCTACATTAAGAGAGGTCAGTATATGACATGTATGATTAATTGGGTTAACTTCAAGTTTAAACTCTTTCTAAACTATTTTGTTCTCATGTGCTTTCTTCAAATATCAAGAGCTTGATGCATTGTCTGTATGCATATAGTCTGTGTTATTATTTCTCAGCAATTCCTTATAGTGACACTTTGATTATATACAATTAATGTAATTTTTACTAATATTTAGAGATTTTTTAGTGAAATTAGGATTTATTTATTCTGCTTCAAATAGCCTTGTATGAAATTATGTTCTACACTTAATGTTTAAGTGTCAATTTGCAGAATAAACAAATTTATATTCAATCAATAAGTGATTTGAACCTATGCAACTCTTTTATGACAAATGAATCTAACTCTTCGACACTTTTTTTACACAAGGAATGGATGATCAATTTGAAAGAAAACATGTGCAAGGATAAGTAGAAAAAGTTTGCTTACAATACTTGCATATAGAAAACTTATCATTATTTCAACATTTATCAAATGACGTACTATAAGGAAATTAAACATTATTCTCTTTCAAGTCTTTTGTCCCTTACAAAAGAAATTTTGGAAAAGTATTTTGTACTGCACTCAAATAGGAAAGTGAGTTAATAAAAAAACTAACGCCCCAGAATCAAAGCTTTAATACACTTGATGTTATGTTATATATACATGTTATTCCACTTAATACCCTTATTTGACTGAGTGCAAAATGTACCCTGACAAATGTATCTATGGATAAAACAAAGGGGAAATGAAATGCCCTATTACTATCCATAGCACTTTTTTATTAATTTACATAAGCATGCAATAATACCTGTAGTGAAAACAATTGTGTGGCTGAACTAATACATTCAGGGAGTCTATGCTAAAGGAATATTAGCATTTTAACATGCCTTTATTACCAATTTTGATTAGTTTTTTAAATTCATAGTCATATTTCACAGATTGCTGTATTACACATGATTTTTTTTCCCTTCATATATTTTGCATTTTTTCAAATTTTTGCAGAGAAATTGCATGTGTGACAACTCCAATCCCTGCTAATATTACATAATTACTGACTTACCCTTTATATCCCAAGGGGTGACTTGAATAATACACATTTATTTTCTCTTTCATATGCAGTTATGTAATTTTTTTAAAAAGCTGGTAAGTAGACCATAAATCAGTCATAAAAATTATTGAAGATGCTAACTGCAATACAAATGAGTAAAAGTGGGTCAAGTCACTCTAGATTGATAGTTAAACATTGTTTATCATATAGTGTACACTAGTTTTGTCTGCACAGTGAACAGTGAGTGATTGGCAATGTTTCTCAGCATTTCTTTTAAAATGTTATGCCTAGTATTACTTGGTATTGTGTATACTTTAGTTAAGCGGTCTAATTTCAGTTCAGTTTCTTTCTTTCTGAAATTAAAGATTGTATTAATTTACTGAACTTATTAGTTTATTCTTTTAGATGTAGGTGTATTGGGTGATAAATTTTTATTAAGGAGATTACAAAAATATAGAGTCTTTGTTTCTGATTGTGGTAATGTTGGTGTAAAAGTGATTTTATGGGCTAAACATGAAATGTATTCTAATAGAAGGATATATTGGTGTACAAAGAGGTTCTTTAAGTTTCTTGACTTCAAATTGTTTTAATTAATCCTTGGTTGTCTAACAATTATTATCAATTGTAATCTATATTTGTTTATAAGTTTAAAAACATATTTTGTTTTTAAGTGACTTATTTTGTTTGTGAAACTTTCTCCAGTTCACTGAAGTACTTTTGGTTTAGGTTTTTACATTTATTTTTCTTCTATGTTGTGTAAATGTCAGGTTTGTGTTGCATGTCGGAAAAGTGCATCTGAATGTACTTGGATGACCAACAATAGATGATCTAATATTCAAACACATCAGTTTTCATAATGCATTTCCAGTTGAGTACTTTCACTTCAAAAGGTAAAAAACACATTGATTATTAGATGTGATTGCTGTCCAAGTTGAGAAGCAGGTTATATTTCTGTAAAAATTGTTATGTTCATTGTAATTAGTGGCGGAGCCAAGGGGGTACAGGAGGTAGGTCCCCACCCCCCAAAAAAAGAGCAATAGTAGTAATAAGGGAAAAGTTATTTTTTACTTAGATAAAAATCAAGTTTACATATTGAAAACAACAAGACGATTAATAAAATCTGAGTAAAAAAACAACTTCAAAACAGGAAAATATGACAATTTGCTTTTATAGATTTCCATTCCTACGTGGGAACATGAGCATAGAGCTCTGATATTTCACTGTTTCTAGCATATTCATACTCCAGTGAGATACTGAGCTTCTTACACAATAGAAAATTATCTAGATAAAATCACCGAGATAAACAAAGAAGTGAAAATCATAAAAAAATAAATGAATTGTAATTGGGATAATGGAACTTTATTAGTACAATAAATTAATAATTGAAAAATTGATGATCTTGTAAAAAGTTTTTGTGTGTGTGGCTTTAGGGCTCATCAGCATCAATGTCATTAGAGCCCTTCTTATAAAATGTGTATTAATAAAAGTGTATGATTTATGAATGGTTGGAAAAACAATTGATTATGATTATTGTATTGAATATGACATTTGAAAGTTTTCTATTAAAACTTAAGTTTTTGGGTGTCTCTGTGGGATTATCATTCTCTGCTTATGCCATGCAACTAATCCAAACACCTAATTTATTTAAGGTTTTATACGAATATTTCAATTTAAGTTATTGCATTATTTATGTTCAGGAATGTATTAATTTGGAGAATGAAGATGTTAGTTTAAAAAAACTTTCAAGTGGAGATACTAGCACACTCTAGTATTTCTCTTTATTGGCCTCTCCCAAAATCAAATCCTGGAGCCACTGCTTGTAATTATTTATTTATAATTAGTTAGAGAACAACAGAAAATATGTAAATAGTTCTCAATTACAAAGAAAAAAACTTATGTAATATTAGACTTAAAAGTTAGTATATTTGTGTGTGTGTTGCTTTTGTCATTCACCAATAGAATTTTAGTTAAAAGTGAAAAGATACACATTTTTTAATGCTGGCTACAAAGGGTTAAGCATCTTTAATGGAATTTTCTTTGTATCGTTTCTCATAAGTGGACTTTAGAATTTTAGACACCTACAATAGATAACAAAATATTTAAAATGACATTTTGTAAATTGTGCAGTAAAACAATTTTTGAAAGTATTGCACTCAATGAAGTGCCCGTAACACAATAAACTATCATTTTTACTCACTTCACTAAAGTGACTAGAAGCACAGATTTTTGCGAGGCAATCTCCCTTTTATATAAATGTTCCAAATTATTTAGGAGATTCTTAATTGTCCCATTTTCACAAAGTCTTATTTATATTCCCCCTTTGTATCTCATGAAAGTAGCCATGGAAAACAAATCAGATGTCACTCCCAACTCTAAAAGCTATACTGATGACCAAAATTAATTTTACACTGACATGGTAGTGAATTTCATGATTACTTAAAATTAATTTTATTTATTTATTGTAGGCACAATAAATCACATTACATCACATTACATCACATTACTTCCTGTGTTTGCAGGCCAGCAATGCTAATTAGAACAAGTAGTATTTTGATGTTAAATAATTACAATAATGAAAACATGTTGTGAAACACAAACATTTTATGATTTTGCGAATACTAATGAAATTTATATATAGTCATTTAGTCATATTAAATAAAATAATAAAACCATATTGTAAGAAATACCCACAAGAAGTAATAAAAAATATTTTAAATTTTTTTATACCTGCTTGTTGAAATGAAATGCATCAGCAAAATGCATGAAATAAAATGACCTGTGTATTGCAATTTTCATATCTGTCTTTTCTTGTATAATATATCTAATCTAAACTCTAATATATTAATCATGTTCTAATCTAAACTCTTTTTTTTGTCTTCAAATTTTCTCCCAAGTATTATTTTTCTATGTTGTATACCTTATTGGTACTAACTACAAATTATGTACAACAAAGATAATTTGTGACAAATGCTTTATTAATTGGTGTTCCACTTTGCATTCCAAAATTTCTGGTCTCTAGCTTTTAGAGTTGGGAGTGACATCTGATTTGTTTTCCATGGCTACTTTCATGAGATATAATGGGTTTTCATCTTTCAGTGAGGAACAAGTTTTCAGGAAACCTTATGTCGGGATTGTCAGCAGAGGGTGATGGAATCGCTGTTCTGTATGATTTTATGTCCACGTTCCTTATCATGAGCAAAGTATTACGGTATACCAAGATTTTCTTCAAAATTTCTATAGTAGGCTTATTTTTATTTATAAAAAATTGCATTAAAAGCTTCTTCTTTTGCCTGACCTTATTCCCATTTATTTGGGGTCGACCCTTCTGGTCACTCTTCTCCAAGACGGTCTGTCCTGGGTTGTCTGTGGTCTTAATTGTTGCTCTTGCAGATCTTTATTAATAAGGGATATCCATGTGAGGCAGGGTCTACCACGTCCCTTGGGCTCGTTACTATTATCAAGTACTTTCCTTGTCATGTGATCAGGCGGTCATCACATAACATGTTCGTACCACCTAAGTCGGCTCTCTAGCAACTCTTCGGGATAGGCTTCACTTTAAAACTGCCTCTGATGTGGATGTTTTACACGGGTCTAGTCTTGTAACGCCGCCCGCCATTCTTAGCATTTTCATTTCAGTGCCGTGTATTTTATTTTCTTTCTGCTTTTTGAGAGCCCAACATTCAGCACCATACATTATGTCCGGTTGTACTGCTGCTTTGTATACTCTGCCCTGTATACTCTAGTGCGAACCGGCATTCGTTTATCGCAGAACACGCCTGAGAGCTCTCTCCATTTCATCCATCCAGTGTTTATACAATGGGTAATGTATGCGTCTATTGTCCCATCATTACAGATGATTGATCCGAGGTATTTGAAATGGTCGACTTGTTTAAGTGGGGTGTTTTGAAGATAGAGAGTGCTTCTGTTATTGGTGCCACTGAAATTGCAATGCATATACTCAATCTTCTCTCTACTTACTCATAATCCGGCTCTTTCGAGTGCTCCTTTCAATTCTTTTAGCATCTGCTGCAAATCATTAGTGTCTTCACTAATGAGGACGATGTCATCAGTGTATAGAATGTCCAATGGTGAAGGGCATTGTAGTTCTGCCATGAGATGGTTCATTATGAGATTTAAAAGCAGAGGGCTCAGTGCTGAACCTTGATGAACTCCCACTCCCACATCAAACTCATCACCCGTTCCAGCTGGGCTTCGTACTTGTGTTGTTACATTATGATACATATCCTTTATCAGATTTATGTAGTACTCTGGTACTCCCTGTGCCCTTAGAGCATGCCAGATAAGCTTTCTTGGAATGCATTCAAAAGCTTTTTTGAGGTCGATGAATGCCATGTGAAGGTCGGTTTTGCTCTCTCTATGTTTCACCATCAATATTCTGATTGAATGCACTGCATTAGTTGTTGATCTGCCTGCCACGAAACCACACTGATTTTCAGTCATGGTGGTAAGTTGGAGCAATCTTCAGTTGATGACATGTTCCCATCTCTTGAATGTGTGTGAAATTAGTTTAATTGCTCTGTAGTTTCCGCATAAAATTTCATTAAAAGCATTTAGTTAAATTATATTCCAAAGTTAGTCAAATGTTTGTGGCTAGTTATGGATGATGCAGAAAATTGTTGATTGAAAAGTGATTTTTATAGTTTTTTTATTCCTATTTGTCATTACTCATCGCTGACAGTCCATATAAGAGACTAATAAAAAAATTAACAATTAAAATATATTTTTTCTCAAAATTACTTAGAAGTAATTAAAGAACTTTAATGCAGTTATGGGTTCAAAAACAGAAAATCTGACATCGTCCTATCCTTTAGAACATTTTAGGGACCATTAGATGTTTCTTGTAAGCCCTATTTTTCATGATTCATGGTCAATGGTATAAATTATCTTACAATCTTGTTTTGAAACTTGTTGTAAAATGTGTGATGAAATATCATTTGTATTAATAATTTGTGATTATTTCCCACACCCCACTGCAATAATTAAATATGCTTTTGCTTTAAAATCCTTGGTTTAGTCATAACAAAGAACTTCAAATACTACTACTTGATTTGTGACTTTGGCAAGAGATTAAATTTTGAGTCAAATGGATGGGAGGTGTGAGTGAGAGAAACAATTTTTACTTTTGTGGTAACTAAGCTGAATTGGGCAAGATTTTCAACACAAGCTTCTTCTCACTTACTCCTGGCAAATATTTATGACTCCCTGTACCAACATCTATTCTTCCAAAATGTAGCATTCCTCATATTCTGAAATTCACAGATCCAAAAATAAAATATCATAATTAATCAATTGAATAAAATGCAAATTCATGTCGATTAACACTATTAAGTTTTTATTTCATTTTCATGTTGGTCATCTTCAATAACTTGTTCTAAAAATATAACATTCTTCTTCACAATATTTGATTTTTGTGTTTTGCATGTGAGGTGTTTTGTATTTCATCGACACCCATAAATACTTTTAAGCCTGTAATTTTGTCTTCCTATGCGACTAAGAGAATTTTAGCCTGATGATCAGAATTTTATTTACTCTTTGTAAAATTACCTTCATTTTGCAGTACTATACTTGCTTTGTTTCTAGCCATTAGCTGGAGTTACGTTATATTTGAATATTTTTGTAATTTTAGGTCGCAGGGCTGCTGCAGTTTTATCTGATACAGCAAGTGTTAAAATGACTATTGGTGGATCCAGTATTCCAGTGAATAAAAATGTGAATGATACTCCAAAGAACACTTCAAGTACTTTACCGCCATCAAATAAAATTTTGACAGAAAAGAGTCTTCTTGTTAAAAAGTTAATCTCAGGAGATGTAGCCAAAGGGAAAGGAAAGATTTCAAGTAAACAGTCTGATAATAAGAGTAAGCAAGAGCCTAGAGTGAAGTCAAATACATCACATTTGTTAGGTAAAAATACTGATGGAAGTCCCCTTGCCAATTCAGAAACCAAGGGTCAAAAAGTGAATCTCTCTACATTTGACATTGTGGACCTCAGTGACGATGAGTTTGTTCCTATTAAGAAAAAAAAGAAGGTAATTTGTGTTTCAGATGATGAAGGTTGAAGTGAAGATCAGTTCTAGAAATCATGAAAAGCATTCTCAAGAGAAGGAACAAAAGTTCATGAGTATTTAACTATTTTGCTTCTTTAGAATGCAGCCTTGTAATTTATGTACAAGGTGCAGATTATTTTACCTTATATTTCTATGTGATGTTATTTACCTGTCATGATCAGAACACGAGTGATCTCTATTTTACTTTTTTCTTCTATTTATTAACAACTTTTTGTTGTGGTTTTGGAAGAAGCTATATATTTCTCAAGTCCTCACTAATTTCACTTGACTGTGAAAGAAATCATAAGTATCGTGAGAATATATTTTTCACCATACCTTTTTTTGAAAGCATGCATCTTGTTGTTACTGTCAATTTTACTTATATATTTGCTTATTGATAACAGAATACAGATTACCTTTTTTGTACTTTTTACACTTTTTGAGATATCTGGTAGAAAATAATGTAAGTCGTGGTAAAGTATAATGGAAATGCTACAAAACGTTCCATCATATTCTATGCATTTTCCATTTCTTGTGCATACAATTACAATGTATTCAGTGGATGCAGTTGAGTTGTCAGCTGTATGATGAAGATTGTATTTTGCATCACCTTGAAGTTAATTGACTTCTCTAAATTTGTCAGTCTAACATAAATTATCATCATATGTTAAGATATTCAGTGATTAATTGGCGACTGTTTCGAAATGATCTTGCAGGTAACTGATAAAGGTACACCTGGACTGAACGGACATCTCTAGCGTACAGGTGCGCTACACGCCTGCGCAGTTCGTTCGAGATGACTCTCCCGCCTTGAAGATATATTAATATTCTTCAGTAACCTCACGTCCTTGGACGGAGGAGGTGGATATGAAGAAAGGCCCACGCGTGTAATAGCTCACATAGTTCAAACGTACGCGGCCAGGGCGCTCCAGTGACCGGATGCGAGAATTACGGTCTCTACGCGAGGGTTCGGAATTACGGCGTAACAGCGCGACTGTCGGTTGACTGTCAATTACGACCTTCAAATGTTTCATTTTATTATGGCTGCTTTTCTAGGTTCTCGAAAGCCCAGGAAAAAGGATTCGTATTGTATCGTATATTATTGTTTTATGCTCATAATTTCATTATTGAACCATTTATTTTTCATTCGCATTCTTTATACTGCGAAGTATTTCTTAATTGAATGTATTATTGGCTAGGCAATTTAATTCTTCACGACAATGAAATCTTGTTTGTTATAAGCACCAATCAAATTAATTCTACTTCAACAATAGGTGTATATATTATTAGAGTGATCTTATTGCATTCGTTGATTCTTGTAAAACATTGCTTCAGATAACCAGCAGCGGCAGCTGCGTGGAGAAGCGGAATCTTGAAGTTAATTTTCTGTGTGTATTGTGTACGAGGCAGACGCTGCTTGCTTCTAAAGCTGAGTCTTCAAGCTATTATTCTGTGTTTGTGTCTACAGCGATTGTTCCAAAATTAGGCACTTAATTTTTTAATCTTTCACCTTTGTTTTTCACAATGCTAAAGTCATCATCCTAGAGACAGGAGACAATTGTTCCTTCAATAACTATTTCATCTATGTATGATGCAAGTAATGGAAAATGTGTGATTGATGCTCTGAAACTCCATAGCACACAAGAACCTCGAAGTAAATCTTCAGAAAAAACAAAGGTAAATTTGGCGCTTCTGTCAAATATCTCCGACAATCAGGGAAAAGTTCCCAGAAAAGTTTTCTGAGAACTTAATTTTCAGGAAGGTTTCATATAATTAACTTGGATTCAATAATCTATTTATAAACCAATTTTCACTCTTCATAAATTATTCCGAAATTCTATTTTGCTTTGGTTGTATTTGCTTCAATTCTTCTTCTTTTCTTTTGCCTTCCTGGTTTACAAGAGAGTTAAAGTTTCATTCGCTACTATGGTGAAATATATTTACTTCGCATTACCATGGCGGCCCTTGCTTGAGCTCTTGTTGGATCTACAAAGGAAATTCATTCAAGTCGTCATAGTCATCTGCCCTAACCCTACAAGAGTTGACTGCAATCTGCTCTACATCAAAGTCTTCTAAATATTTTGTTTGTTTGAATTGCTTTTTCTTCTTTGGTGATAACAGTATTATCTATAGTGCTATGAAATCTTGTTCAGAATAATTTTCCATGTGGCGGTAAGTGAAATATACTGATAAAACTGTGGAAGAGAAATCTTTATTTTCTTAGTCTGGTCTACCTTGGTACCAGCACACAGCACAAACTACTTGTTACCAGGCGAGTCGCCACTAACTGCAGGGCACACTGCGGGGCACAGGTGTATAAGACCTTACAACTAAGAATGGAGGGAAGTTATAATATCATAACATTCTCTCCTTGCACCAAATTACAAATGATACTAAACATATCAGACCATGTTTTAAGGATTCACTGGGTGGTTCTGGGTTCCCACTCTGGAAAAAAAATCCAGAAATGTAATTTTGGAATTACCATGGTTTCAACTCTCAGAAAATTCATGATCACAAAGGTACCTAATGAATAAATAATGTATTATTCAAAATCAAGAGGTATATTTTATTTATCTGCATTATATAATGGACATGAATAGCAGAATTAGAACCAGCACTTGACCAACTAATATGGAAATGTTCTAAAGTGGCCTATATAAAAACTGTATTAGAATCATTTCAAATGTAGCGATAAACTAAACAATGTACTGCTTATAAAGTATAGAGATTTTAAATTAACACTTTTCTACATATTTCTTTTATTTTGAAGTAATCTAAATGTTGCAGCCCAATAGTAATCTTTATTAAGAGCGTAGGCGTTTTATAAACAGCTGGCTGATAATCAATGAAACAGTTATTCTAATAAGTGACTGAGGATTTTCAGCCTCTGTATAAAGTACATGACCTTTGCCACCCGTTAATAAAATGAACTTCTTATTTATTATCTGTCTGAACATTTCCATACAGTTTATAAAGAGACAGATGATAGAATAGAGAATTTTTGGTTCTCAAAAAAATTTATTACATTTACTGGAATATATTTAGAACAAATTTAGTGCCCGTGGCTTTGCTCATGTGAATTTTGTGATATGTTAGCAACTTTATTCTTTTTCATGTTCCCATTAATTTGCAGTGAAAATGTTTCCCATTAATGTTGGTGGTTTGATAGAGTTCGTGTGTATCCTCAATCCTGACCCAAACACAATGGACCAATGCAATTTTGATTTTTTTTAATTTCAAAATTATGCAGTGTGGACTGATTGTGAATTTACAAAGCACCGGGGATGCTCTTAACCATCTCAACAGCACCAAAGAGTACGGTTTCAAATCTAATATCAAATTTTTTCAATATTTTTACTTGTCATCCCCTTCTCACCCCCTCCCTAGGGGTGTAAAGGGATATCTTACCCACATAGTTCTTGTTGTCATATAGTCAGTCACCTGTGTATTTTAAAATATTGGCTTTAGTATTAAAGAAGAAACTCGTATAATGAACATGTACCAATTTCATTAATACCAATTTTTTCTTTTCTTTTGAACAATTCATTACAATTGCACTTTATGCACCTCAGGTGGTGCACTTGTTTGTATTATCTTTATCTTTTGAACATATGTTACAGTTAATTTTCTTTATCTTGAGGCGTTTGACGCTCCAGTGCAGTTTTTAAGAATTGATTAAAAATAATATTTTTTCTTAAGTGTTGAGAGAGCAACAATTACATAATATTAAATAATTTAAATAAGTAATTTTCAAAAAAATAAGAATTATTTTTTGGGTTGGGTGGTGACTTGTCTTTATTTACTCTATCGGAATGTCTAGGCTGGTTGTAATCAATAGTTTTTTTTATTGATGAAATCCATCGGTCAGCCTTGCAGCTCTACAAAATGGTTGAATAGTTGCCAGTAATCCACGACAAATACATGTGCGGGTAAAACCATTGTGTACCTCCCAAAGACTGTATAATATGTCATACTGAAGTGCGCAACTTGCGAAATAAATCTGTGAAAGTAAGAACGCTATGGTCATCTGATGTGGGAAAATCGGGAAGAGAAAGTATGCATAAGGAATCTACTACGAATACGGAGGAATGTTGGGATGTCTGTGCCTAGATGATAGTAAGCCGGACCGTGGATGTTAGGAAGGTTAAAAAAGATGTCATTGGAGAGTGTGAGAATGGTTCGGCCTGTTGGAGATATACCTAATTCGGAGGGTGATGTCTTATTTCTGATGAACCATGCATTTACTGATATTCGTAAAACTTGAACTTCTGGAATCAATATAAACGTAGGCTTCCGCGACCGGAGTCAGTATGAACTTGTCTGTCCGGGACAAACGGCGTCGTAGTAGATACAACTACCAACATTTCGGCCATCATGCTGTGGCACTCTGCGAGGACGAACGAGTCACGCGTCGGTTTTATAGGTTCGGTTGGGGGGCATCATCCTGATTGGCAGAGCGTGGCGGCAAATCAGTGTGACTCAGCATTCAAGTAACTATCAGTCCACTATTACAACATTATCACACCATCATCCAGCGATCAAACGTGGTGTGTTAAAAACATTAGTCACCCGAGCAAGGAAAGTATGTGACAAAGAGTTTAGACCAGGAATTGAGACTTTTTTGTGATACTTTCCGCAATAATGGCTACAACAAAGCCATAAATAATGCCTTTAAACCCGTCCATAATGTTCGAACGGAGGATGTAGAAAACTGTGAGTTCTCCAAAACCGCATTACTCCCATTTTTTTTTCGCGAAGAGGAAAATGCTTTATGCACCGTCAGGGCTAGGTGTTATTTCCCTGGTGTGTGGGACTCCCAACCACTAAAAAACCCCTCTCTTCTATTGTCTTCAGGTCCTCTCCGTGGAATCCGTCGTCAAACATTGCTTCGCGGAGGGACAGACGTGTAGCTATGTTAAGCTCACAATATCAGGAATATTTTCAATTTGCCTTCTCTTTTGTTATTTTGGTCACCATGGATTCTATGGTATTCCAGTTCTCTTCTGATTCAAGCATTAGGCCTACCATATTGTTGTACGAAATCTCTTGTCGTAATTTCTCTGTTGCTTCTTTTCTTTCTATGTCCCATCTTTTGCAGTCAAATAGCGTATGGATGGGATCGTCTATCTATCTGTGGCAGTTGTCGCATTCGGGGCTATCAACAATCTTGTAATCATACAAGTATTTGTTAAAGCACCCGTGTCCTGATAAGGCCTGGGACAGGTAATAGCCAACCTGCCCAAGCCGTCTCTGTACCCATCCTTCCAAACAAGGTATTAACAGTTGAGTCCATCTGCCTTTCGGATCCTGGTCCCATCTTTCCTGCCAGTTCCTTAGCAGCGTTTTTCTCGCACCTTCCTTTATTCCTCTGATGTCAGCATGCGTTGTCGGTCGTCCTTGCTGCTTTCAATGCGTGGTATAGTTTTCCTTTCCATCACCAGGAGATCTATAGGGGGAACACTGGCCAGTACCAGAGCAACCGTGTCAGATACCGTTCGGTAAACCGACACAATTCTCAAAGCCATTCTCCTCTGGTTTAGACAATATTTTCGTCTGGTAGATGGTTTCCCTAAGGCGGCCGCCCAGACCGGAGCCGCATACAGCATCCTTGAATGCACGACGCCGGATATCATGCGTCTTTTCTTCTCTTTTGGTCCATGTACATTGGGCATGAGTGTAGAAAGGCTTGCTCCTGAATTTGCAGCTTTGTCTGCCATCTTGCTGATGTGTGGTCCGAAATGAAGCCTGTGGTCTATTTCTACTCCCAGATAGGTTATTTGTCGTCCCCGGATAATATGTTTACCTTCCAGAGATACATTGGGGATGCGAAACGCTCTTCTGTCCGTGACCAAGACGGCATCTGTCTTGTCTACTGCCATTTGCAGACTTTTCTGGTCAAGCCACCTTTTCACCCTAAAGAGGGTTTCATTCAGTCTTAGCTCTAGAATGTCTATATTGTCACTGTGGCTTATGATAAGTGTGTCGTCTGCGTACCCGACTAGGTGGGTATTTTGTAGGAGTTCAATGTTTAACAGGCCATCGAACATTACGTTCCATAGAGTCGGGCCCAGTCTGGATCCTTGTGGGACACCACACGTCATATCTTCTTCAATCCGGAAGAAGTCCTGGTATATTACCTTCCTCTCGGACAGATAGTCTTCCACCATCCTTAATAGGTATTCTGAAACCTATTCTTCTCCAAGGCTTCAATTACATGTCTCCATGTAGCCGAGTTGAATGCGTTCTTTATATCGATCGCAGCTAGAGCGCAAAAACCTTTCCTCTTCCCAGTTCCTCTTTTGGCCGATTTAGCAAGTCGTGTTATTTCCAAAATAGCATCTGTCGTAGATAGCCCTTTCCTAAAGCAGAGGAGGGCAATATGTGCAGACCCTTCTTGATTTGTTGTGCGCAAATATATGCAATACGCCTTCTCACTAGCATCACAAAATTCATGCACCTGAAGAGTCGTGAGCTGACCTTGGCAAAGAACATATCGAGGCATTGACAGCTGAGGGATGAACCTCAACTCTTGGAACTAAATTTGGAGCCATTGTTGGGTGATTTCAGAGGAGATTGGTTGGTCTCAATCGGATGTGTTCTTCTAAAATGATTGAAAGAGAATCTTACAATTAGAGACTACAGGTGATATGAGCCCTATAGGATCGAATATGGAAGCTATACATGACAGGACACCTCTTCTAGTGAATGTCGGCGTGGGAGCAGGACTATCAAAGGCACTCTCTATTCGGAAATGGCGTCGGAAGGTTGCCAAATCAATCCAAGAGTTTTGACAGCAGTAGCGTCAGTGTCTCCAAAAGTGCGACTGGATTGGGTTTCGTGAAGTTCCATTCGAATGGAATTCATCAACTCTTTGGAATTAGAACTCCACTTTCTCAATTCGAATTCCCCTCTTGGAAGAAGTGAACGTAATTCAGAAACGGCCTGTTTGGCTCCTTCCAAATCTGCGGCGCCGGAAATGACATCGTCAACATATGTGGAATTGTTAATTATTAATGATGCTACAGGAAAGAATACACCCTTATCGATAGTTAGTTGATAGCTAGTTTTGTGAAAGGAGGCCGACGCTGTACCCTACGTGACTGTTTTCAGAGAAAAGGTTTGGACAGGCTCCTGAGGGGAATTCCTCCAAACGATTTGCTGGCAGCCAATGTTCTGTGGATCTACACGTATCTGACGATACATTTTGCTGATGTCGGCAGTGAAGGCAACTTTGTTTAACCTGAATCGCAACAGAATGGAAAAGTGATCCGATTGAACCACGAGCCCAACTTCTAATAAATCATTTAGTGATTTTCCATTGGAGGACTTTGCTGAAACATCGAACACAGCGTTTTGTGGACGTTTGGTTTGAAGATAGGGTGGTGGGGAATGAAGTAGTTGGGAGTCACCTCGGAGATGTCAACTGCTTCCATGTGACCCAAATCATCATATTCCCTCATGAATAAATGGTAATGAGCCTTCAGTTCCTCGTTTTTAGAAGGACGTTTCTCCAGGGAATAGAGTCGCCTGAGGGCCTATGGCTTGGACGCACTAAACTATGAGCAACGTGTTTGAATGGTAATTTTACAATATATCTCTCAGAAGAGTGTCTTGTGGTGTTTTTGGCGTAATGTTCCTCGCAGAATGACTACCTTATAAGGTGGAGAACAATTTACGTCTTCTAATTCCCAAACTTAAGTCAGTTGCCGTCTGAGATCGACCTCTGAGGAAAGAAACGCCGATAGTGCATTGAGACTGGAAGATGCCTGAACTGGTAACTCTTGAGTGGTTTTGGATTGGGATCTTAACGCATTGGAATGGCAGCTTGCCTGATACATGCCATCCAAGCTGAGAATTTTGAAGAGTTGGAAACTGGGGAGCCGAAAGAGTGCCTGAGCAATTTATAATGGAGCAAACTTCCACACCCAACAATAAATCGATCCTTTGCGGGACATTGAATTGAGGATTGGCCAATTCTATGTTTGGGGGAATATTCCAAGTAGAAATATCTATATTACGCTGGGGAAAAGGTGATGTAGATATTTCCTCTACTATGATGACCTCCAAATTGGTGGACCATTGAGTAATAGCAGACCGAATTTTTAATACCGCCGCTTGATGACACTAGCCTGGGTGGATAAGATTCTTGACAAATTGACCTTGTGATTGAATGGTTTGAGGTGCAATTTATCAAACAGATCCTTGGAAATGATGTTGCAGTCGGATCCACTATCCAAGAGAGCAGTGGCTTGAATAACGCCCCCTATGGCTTGAACTACGTTCACGACCGCAGTCGCTAACAAACAGCCTGATTGCTGGGTGACTTGGGTAGCACACATGGGGCTGGCATTCACACTATTTTCATTCTGAGGAAGCGCTCCTGACGCTAAATGCCCATTGATGGCATGAGGGAGGTTCTGATGTAGAAGAGTGCTGTGATGCATTTGGCATACCTTACATGTGTACGTCGAACAATACTGAGCATGTCCGGACGGACGAACGAAGGCAAACTTTCCATACTCGGTGATTTTGGACGAGTTGTTCACGTTGGGGTACGTCCCAAGATCTGAAGTTTGGACATTTAAACAACTAGTGGTTGGTTTTTTGACTGCAGCAAATCCATGTGGACAATTGGCTGGAAGATGCATTTGACTTTGTATGCACAGGTTTCGACTCATGCCTCACCGAGCAGGATGAATTTACCTTGCGTGAATTGGTTGGAAGAGCCAGATTAGGAATAATTTTGACTCTAG
>NNCF01133444.1:55487-72966 GCA_002313205.1 Laupala kohalensis | reverse complement strand
AGCATAAAAATTTGTTGAAGAGAATCAAAATGTCGCGAGGAAAGTAAAATAAATATGAGTCTATAATTTACTTCGTACGACTCGTGCATGTTTGTGGTGTGTTTCATCTTCTGTATTGTTATAAGATTATGATTTTTGAAATAACTGTTAACATATATCATATTTCATTTTGATTTATCTACATTTTTGACCAGAGTATCTATCTAATTTCAATTTATATTCCAATTTTATTGTATGTCTGATTTTATTAACGTTACTGACATTCATACTTTAAAGTATGGCAGTTTGTATTGTTTTATTATTATTTTTGAATTTTTAAAAGCATGACTATTAAATTTCTATGATTAAGTAAATTTGTATTTTTTATGTCATAATTTGCTTTACGTTACTTCTTGTAGATTCTCTATGTATTTCAGTCAATCAAGTCCTTTTTTTTTTTGTAAACTATTTTTGGATTGCAAGGTCTACGTGCATGTTAATCTTAACATCCTGTGGAATGTGTGTGTGTGTGTGTAAACTATGTATATTATGTCTGTAAATAAATCAATACCATGTAAAATTAATTTTATTCTTCAGACAACATTTTGCCAAAATCCATCCCTTGCTGACCGGATAGATCGAAAGTGTATAGAAAATAGCCTGCGAGCTACGATAAGCTGGACTACGCTGATTCCAACATTTAGACAACTCCAACTAATATATCCACTGACATGAATTGTTCATTTTCGAAAAATATTTTCCGCTAGTCCTAAAATTATGCTGTTGTAGATGAATATTTTTTTTCTCCCTCATGAAAATTCATTCATTTTTTTCATTTATTTAGTTAATCCCCTCCTGGTTCCACATGACGAGGCCATTACCCGGGTCAGTGTCTCTCTTATAGTTTNGAATATTTTTTTTCTCCCTCATGAAAATTCATTCATTTTTTTCATTTATTTAGTTAATCCCCTCCTGGTTCCACATGACGAGGCCATTACCCGGGTCAGTGTCTCTCTTATAGTTTCTATCACATTTTCTCTTTCCCTCACATTTGGTTCTTCCAACGTGGCTCATTGCTTAGTAGTCTTTTCTGCCACAGTTCGCGTCCGTGCCGCTGGGAAACGGACACAATCCACTGTCGTGCGCGTATCCGTTTCATGATATGTCGTATGTTCGTGATTACGTCATGAAACTTTGCGTTTCTGTAGACATGAAATTTCTCCATCCATTTTCTGAATAGACCTCAGTCATGGACTCCTACAATTACCAGGCTGGACTGTCACGCTTGGCAACTCCGATCTCGTAGGCCGTCCGGCCAAAGGAGAACTATCTTAGCTAACAGGTTCATTCATTAAAATGAGCAATACGATTACTTTTAATGAAATATAGTTGATACTTACCCGAGATACAGGATGGGGGTAGCATAAAAAGCAAATTGGAATGCATCTAAACTATATTTGTTAATATTAGAAAATGTAGTATTAACAGCTTTGTTGGAAATATGTCTTAAAATTTAATACTATAGGACGCACAAACAATTACTGTATTGCTTTCAACAATCAAAAAATACATTTTAAATCATTAACAAATTTATTTAAAAAATTGGCCAATATACCATAATCTACCATTGGTCCCAAACATGCATTCATTATAGTTTATGATTAAATAATAATTGCAATTCGTATATTTAGTTGTCAGCATCATATGAGCTAAGAAATATATCGCTTGAAACCACAGTGAATAAATAACTACATTAAGTTCAGATTCATTTGATACAAAGAAATGAATATGATCTTAATGACGCATTTGGTGTATCCGTAACCAATTCTCTAGCTGAAATAAAGTCAACGGTACACTGTTGCCACCCACTCACTAATCTATCTATCTATCTGTGTGGTTCACCCATACACTAATCTATCTATCTATATCTATCTATTTCTATATCTATCTATCTATCGCATCGCATCGTATCGCATCGTATCGCATCGCATCGTATCGCATCGCATACTTGGTATGGTATCGCATACTTGGTATGGTATCGCATACTTGGTATCGCATACTTGGTATCGCATGGTATCGCATACTTGGTATCGCATGGTATCGCGTACTTGGTACCGGATACTTGGTATGGTATCGCATGGTGTCGCATGGTGTCGCATGGTGTCGCATGGTGTCGCATAGTATCGCATGGTATCGATCATGGCTAGTAAGAATGATGTAAATGGAAAGAACACAGGTTTTATCCTATGGTCGTAGTTCTGCACTGTCTAAATTATTAAATTAAAGAAATTTATTGTGAAAAAGAAGTTACAATATATTATGATCACGAGGGCAATGAACTAATTTATTTACCGGAAGCAAGCAAGGGACCATCCCATCAATTCCGATCCAGGGTCCTAAGGCAGAGGCGGATTTAATATTTATAAAAGAAATTATTTAATAACTACATACTGTTATCCATTTATTATTCCGAAATAAATTGTATATTATGTGCCGTAAAAATTCAAGATTAAAATTAATAATAACCAAAGTGTTAAAGACGTTTCCTGCCATGGAAAAAACCGACGAAAAACTTATTTTTTTTTACAAATTAGTGTATCTGCACAAAAATTAAAAATACAGGGCATTTTTTTTATTTGTAAAGCGTGTTTTTGTCTTCCCGCGACAGACAGCGCGACTGCGAGACAGTTTGAGAACTAATAACGATTTGTAATTACTTTACATTTGAAGAGAAATTAGAGGAAGCTTACTATTATATTTTTACTACATGCTATTTCTCGTAGAGTGTATTAATGCAAGGTTTTACGGCTATCGTCAATAATTAAAAAAAAACTTTTTGGTGACGTCAAGACGCGTCTACAAATTTAAGGTGTGATGACGCGGATTAACAACCCGAAAAAAAGTTTTAATTATTGGCTACGTCTAGCTTTCCGAAGATTATAGTATTGGTATCTCGCTTTTAGCAATTGGTTCAGTAGGGTCCAACACTCCAGATTATTATAATTGTTATAAAACACAACAGTATGAATAACAATAATTTAGTTTCTAATTATCAGTTCATAATACAGTACAAACAATAATCAGGAATTCGTTTAAAATGCAAGAGAGCTCGTAAAAACATGACGGTCGATCGCAACGGTTTCGTAATTTGTACTTCTCACCTCGGAAAAAGTTAAAAAACTTTCTCAAATGTCCGGCAACATACAGATAAAAGTGACGTAACAAATACTAAGGGAAATTTACTAGAAATCAATGTAAACTTCCGTCATTTTCTTGATTTAATAGTTGGTCTTCTTCTGAAAATAAGACGCTATGTTACTTGAACATCAATTATCATTGGAATTATTTCATTTAAATGGCCGGTGAGGGTTTTGGTTGCTGTTAAAAACACTAAAAGTACATGTTACACTGTTTGTTTTGTCCGATTTATGATATATAAGTGATTTAATTATATCTACACTAGTACTACCTTAAGTATAAAGGGAGAAAAAAAAAGGTATTTACGAAAATTTATCTTTTAGATATGCGATACACTGATAATGAGTGTCCCAAGTTCGTCGAGCACATTCCTCCCACCACGAACAAACGAATACTGAAAGCCACGAAACACTCGTAAACGCAATATGCGTGCGTATTATCACCTTTCTTTAAATTACAAAGTATTGTCATCGGGAATTTTAATTACTCTGCGTATATCGTTCCATAATTTTCCGTAGCATCTCGTTCACACGGCCATAATCGTCACATAGATCGGAAATGAGAAGGAGACGTTGGAGAATGCGAGTGACGTAATCATGGCGACACACGCACCTCCTGGTGGGAAGAAATGAAAGCGAACGAACAAAAGAACAGAGAAACAGAAGACTACTGCTAGACTAAAACATTTCTCCCTCTCTTTCTTTGTACCTCCCGGTCCGCCTTTTAGCAACCGTGTCGTGAGGCCATCTTGATTCATAATTCAGAAATCAAGAGGAACAACAATTTAAGAAGTGCACACGACTTTCGGCTTAAGTTTGAGTGTTTTTCTGGTGTTTGAACTTTAATAATTTCAAGATTCCTCGAGTTAAGTAAATAGGAGCGTTTATGCCAGTCACGCGTAAAATCAAGAAATTGCGCAGGACGTGCACAAAACAAAGTGATTAAGAAAACATCTACAAAACAGACCCACACACAGAAAACTAAACTTAATAAGCATAAAGAAATAAAATCTCCGAAGAAACTACGGCGCACTGAGAATAATATAATGGAAGATACTCAATCATACGCTAATTCACCCGGCTCTTCGCCATGCACAATCTCGGCTCAAGAAAACATAGAGTTAACGTATTCTAATGAATCCATCAACATTGACGGGGTTACCTCCTCAAAACCTGGAAGTGATTCTGTTAACATAGCACCTAATATTGGTTAATGTGATCAGTCAAGGAGTTTCTTAGACATTCCAAACTTGCCTTCTGTTAGTGGTGAATTCCGTACTCCAAAGAATCTCTAATAACCACATCAAACCAATTTAGTGTCCTTGAAACAGAAGACTATAATGATACAGATATAAACAAACTGGACTCACTAAACACAACAGGAAATCAAGAGTCTTCTACATCCATGCATGACATAATGCCGCCGGAACACACAGGTGCAAATGACGAGAGCAATCGTAAACAAATATTGGCCTAATATTCGTAGAGAATGTATTAAATGGTAGTGACTTGTTAAATGAACTACAGAAGGTGTTCTAGGCAGAAAATAACTGGAAGAAACACAAGACAGCGTTTTATCATATCTGCCAGTACAGTTGAAGATCATGAAAACATTGAATCTCACCTTCGACAATTGAAGTCTGCAGACAAAGATGAATCGATTTATTTTCACAGAGTACAACAGAGCGCCGATATAAATTATTTATACGTGGACTCTCACCAAATCTCCACGCAAAGCTGATTCAGTCTGAACATTAGGCTTCGAAATATTCCATGTTTCTGAATTATTGCGTAAACAAGACAGCATCTTCGTTCATTTAGCACTTTACACAGTGGAGATAAATAAGAAAGACATAGTAGATATCTAACCTCACTCTTGAAATCACCTAACATGGAGGAAATGAGGGACAAAGGTAGGGTACCTCACTGCAATCGGTGCCAGATGTGGGGTCATTCCAAGAACGGTTGTGCAAGACCCGTCGTCTGCCCGGTATGTGCGGGACCACACACACACTAGAAAATTGCAACCCGTGTCCAACAATCCCCCAATGTATTAACTGCTCACAAAGCCACGTAGCAACCTAGGAAGGGTGCCCTGCGTTACTAACGTTGAAATGAGTGTGCGAACAGACAAGGCAACGTCTCGTAATGAAATCCAACTCCTCGGACAGTAAAGGTAATACCACCTCTTCACCGAAACTCAACTCAATAAATCTCTCTCTCTGATTACTCGAGTCAGTAAACCAGTGAACGCAAATTCAAATGACAAATGCGAATCTCCGGAACAACCCAAACGATGATTTGTACTATAAACTTATAAACTTTTTACGACAAATGAAATTTGATAACTTCATCTGTTGTAAACGTACTTATGCGATCAGTGCCTTTTCCTTCAAAGTTAATGGATATACTTCCAATTCTTTCTCAATGTTTCACCGGAAATGGACAAGACTAATACTCTGGATCTTGCCATGGTGGACTGACTAAATCAATTTAACTCCGATTACCGACTTTCCCTCCTTCTATTACAAGAGATTTGGTTAAAACCGAACAAGAATATCGCTTTTCATAACTATTTCATTTACCGCGATGATCGACTGAATATCTATCCTAATAGTACGAAAAGATGCCCCAGATACGCCACTCACCACTCCCCCTCTCAAATCCATTGAGGCAACTATCGTTGAAATTGGTACAAATAAGGGTAGTATCATTATAATTTCGGCTTACAGACGTCCCATTTTACCTCTCGACCCGACAGACATTACTATTCTTGAACGACTAGGTGACAAAATACTATTGGCAGGTGACTTGAATGCGAAACGGATCGACTGGGACGGACGTTTTGTTCGCTTCGTTCACAATACTACACTACACTACACTTCTATTCGCTCTGAGCATTTTCTACACCCTTTGTCTCCATTCACCTCAGTACACTGCACTTCACTTGTGCTCCTATTCCGAAGAAACAAGAAGACGATTGCGGAAACATTTTACTCTTTTTGTGAAGTTCGTAAGTGTTGCTGCAGGTAAGTTATTTCAGTCTACAATGGTTCAATTCACAAAGAAGTATTTACCAATATCTGTTTTCTGTTTCCTACATTTCATTTTAGGCTTGTGGTCGCCGCGACTAATGTAGTTCGGTTGATGGAGCCTAGCGTTCACTGATTTCCACACAGGGTCTCCCATGTAGGCTTTAAAGAAACCACAAAGACGCGCGAACTTCCTTCGATTGGAAAGTGTGCCCCACTCTAAATTAATATTATGTGTGTTGTCCCTAACAAATTTTGCAGTCTTTCTTTGTATCCGATCTAACTCATTCTAATTCCGATCTAATTCAGGAAAGTATTGTAACCGGTCGAAAATAAGTTTTCTGTGATCTCTTCAGTTCTATAGGAAATTGCCTCCAGGAGTGGCTATTTCCAAATTTTGGCGGTGATGTCCAATGACGTATGTGTGTACGAGAAGGTTTTTTAATCCGATATTTCACGAACAAATTGTTGTATCGAAACCAAACATGAGTTTTGACATTGGGATCAGAATCCCATATTTGGACAGCTCATTCCGACCTCATTTATGAACCGCGCTCCACTTGCGGTTTTTTAAAAATCAAGATAAAAAATAATATAAACATTTTTATTGTAAATTAAACTGTTAGTACTGATTGCTAAACAGTCATTCCACACGTCGCACTATTTTGGAGATACGGTGAAAATTTATCACGCAGAAAAGATGATTTAGAACGCCTTGTTTAGATCAGTCCCATGGACTGCAAAGACAAAAATGCAAAGAGTTTAGAAGGGAAGATAATACATCCCGCAATCCATAGTTGAATGAGCTGATATGAAATTAGGCTGTAAACATTTTTTTTTTTTGGTTGTGATGATAAATATTTTTTTTTACTTATTGATCTGTTTAAAGATACTTTTTTATGATTATGCGTGTATATATAAAAATTATTTTCCGACTTAGTTTTATTGCTATGTAACTGTTAAGTACTATGGTCGTTTTTGAAGTATTATAATTGGAGAGTTGAGTAGGGAGTACTCCAGATTTTTATAGTCAAACTACTATTTGTGGCTTTCATCGTTGTTATCCGAAAGACACTTGTGACGTCAGGTTAAGCAAATATGTTGTGATTTAGCTAATGCTACATTAAAAAAATATATATGAAATAAAATTTCTTTCAAAATAGAAGTTAAAAACCGCATATGACCACTTGGAGGACAAACTAATTAACTCTCCGGAAGCAGGAACGGGACCATCCTATCAATTCCGATGAAGGGCCCCAAGTCAGAAGTGGATTAATCATTCTGCACGTTTAGGCAATTCGTGACAAATCTACCCCCCTAAAATTAGGTCAAAAATATTAAAGAAGTGTCAATGTATCAACTTCCAGAACAATGCTGGATATACTAACCTCGGTTGCACAACCCGCAACATTAATCCGCCCAAATAAAAAAAGTTAATGTATTTCGGAGGTTAGTACTTCTTCTAATGTTTGACGCTGTATATTATTTTTACCAATTACAGTAACCATACAAAATTGAACAAAAGTAAAAATGGTATTTGTTTATTTTTGAACAGCCTTTTGCCTTCCTGTGCTCCCATGCCGCAGACCGTTTAAAAACTGACGAGTATTTGGAATCATTTAATTTATTTTATAATTAGCTTTATAATACAGTGTGTAGTTAAAATGTCAGATAACGCTTAGGCAATGGATCAAAAATTGTCTCTGTAATTGTATCTCATTTTTTGTGATTGGAGAAAAATTTGCGAGAGATAAGAGAATGGTTATAAACGTTAAATCACTGCATTTACTCCCCGACGATAAAGTCCAGGAGTAGGACTTGACAACAATTGAAGTGTCACAAAAACAGAGCACTCCCGTAACACGTAATGCAAAGGGCAAAGAGTTTGCATTAAACATTCGCTTGAGTCATTCGTGACCTCGTGGACTCGCACGCACGCAGCCTAGGGGGAGATAACCGAGTGATAACTTGCCCATAAATTCCACAAAACCATCTGGACTCCTGCGCCTGTTTAATCTACACAGAAAATTAGTAGCCCTAATTCTTCCGTATGTCATCGTTAACACGAGGCGTGTTATCATATACTTGGTGCGAAAGAGAGATTGTGCCATCGTAGCAGTATTTCTGTTAACAGTTTAACAGGTTCGGAGATAATTATCGTGAAACTCCTTGTTATTTTCATTCGTATTCTACGTCTTAGCGTCGCGGGTCAGAATGTCCACATTCACCCTAGATTACTAGACGTACTCGAAATGGAAGGAAAGAGCAGACGTTCATAAAATTTTTCTATGTATTTTCCTATGAAATACAAAATTTCAATAAAGGGCAAAAATGAAACTATGCAAAATATGGCTTCTTATACTTATTTTATTACTTTTTTACTTATCATTAGATCTTTAAAACCGAACAACAAATCTCGTTTACAAATAAGAATTTAACTGCCTCAATGTTTGAAGCAGTGTTTTGTAACCTATGTTAATTAGAGAGACAGTAGGGGTTTTTTGCATAGCGTACCTGTGAAACGTCGTTTGCGCTATCCACATGAATGTTACTTCTACACATGCTCAGTAGTTAGTAGAACACTAAGACTCCAACGCCTCTGTTAGCGTATGATGTTAGTGGTACGCTAGTAAGAGAGGTAATGATGGATTCTGATCTAGATTTGAGGTTATGTTGATATCTGAGTCGGTATCCGAGAAATTTGTTGGATTGTGTGCCGTATGAAGACGTGCTGGTGTACTCACAGAACAGTTTACTTGTGTACGCACCATAGAATAGTTCTACGATTCATGAATGAAAGAAAACAATTTTCTTTTATAGGTTCCTCCCAAAATCAAATCCTGGTTCCACTCCTGACGAAAATCCATTGTTGCCGTTAAACACAGAGTATTTGTCTTCTGAAAACACCACTAGGTCAAGGTCAACTGTCTGATGCACTTCATTTTGCGTTGCGGTATTNAGAAAACAATTTTCTTTTATAGGTTCCTCCCAAAATCAAATCCTGGTTCCGCTCCTGACGAAAATCCATTGTTGCCGTTAAACACAGAGTATTTGTCTTCTGAAAACACCACTAAGTGAAGGTCAACTGTCTGATGCACTTCATTTTGCGTTGCGGTATTTGTGTAGCGTATTCGCTGTATTTGGCAAAATATTTGACGTATTCACAAATATCACAAACATGCCATCCTCACATGGATCGAACTAGCAAATAACTCAACAGTGACAAATAGGTTTTGATATGCCAATTTCTGACAGGTTGTATTTTATATAATTCAAGGAATCTGTATACTGTTTTGTTATTTCAGACCATAGAAATGTTCTAGACTATATTAAAGAAATTGAAGAATAAAAAATGTCAAAATGAAGGTTAAAGAAACAAGAGGACGGGTAGTGGTGTTCAGGTATTTGCGTATTTGCCACCGTAGAGCAAATACATCGAATACAGACAAATAACTCTTCTGCACTGTGTTGGCCGTGTTTCGGCAAATACACAAATACGCAACGCCAAGTGAACTGCTAGCATAAGGGAAATGCTGCTTGATTTGTACCCCTTTCCCCCTTCCAAAGCATCAATCAGTTATCATCCGTCAACCGAAAATAATAGTAAAAATTATGACCGTCTAGCCATCTAGGATTAAGGAGGCATAAGGAATTCTTGTAGGTTCACGTTAGTGTGGATATGATAATTCGTGACATAATCTCTCTTATCAATAAATTTACTGCCGAACAAGCAGTTAAAAACTGTTACATTTCGTAACATAAAGCTTAAAATCTTGCGTATCAGTCATCCGCATTATAACGGTCGATTTCATAATGTTACGCAATACTCAGTCACCCGAAGCGTCTACAAGCAGTTTCCTCTTTATTTGAAGCGCACGAAACCTTCAACGGTCGGTCAAAATCAGCCGTCTAGAAGCTAGTCAGTAGTAGCTTTATGAAACCATAGATGGCACTAGTATTCGTACATTACGTAAATTCAATTTAAGTTGTAATAAAGAAAGCAAATTATAAATATTAAGGAAACTCTGTGCATCTATAATCTATATAAATATTATTCCAAGTACAAATTATATTAAAGAAAGGTATTATGAAGCCAATGAGAAATTTAATTACGTAAGCATAATGAAAATGCAACAATTGGAAGAGCACTATTAAAGGCCTAAATATCATAAATAAATTTGTAAAAATATCTAGCAAAATGTAATATAGTCTAGGGCGTAAGCTTAGGGCGTAAGGTGCAATATAAACATTATTTTAAATTATTAAATGTACGTATGTTTAATTAATTTAAAATGGAAACAATTGAAATTATTTTAATGAGACATAAGTCAATCTTAATAGAAAACACTGTTAGATGAAAGGAGTCGTCTTAATAAAAATTCATTAAACATCATGTCATATACTTAGTGCTCATATACCAGTGAGGGTCATTTTTAATATAGGTTTGTTCTTAAACAAAAATTATTAAATTGGCCTATATTTTCTCATTTTTTATGTTTCTCAGTCATTTAACCTCAGGATTACACTTCAAAATTAAAAAGTAGGTGTTAAAAAATATGTCCTCCGTTTTTCGTGGATTGCTTCCTAGCCAGTTTTTAGTCTCCGGTTTCTTTAAACCAAACGCCCGTTTGGCTGAAGTTATTCGAGAACTGGACACTTACACTAAAAAACTCACTGAGCGGGACACAGTAATCATCATAGGTGGGCAAAACGATATTTACTTGGGTGGTCATTTCAACGCGTCTGAACATCTACAAAAACTAAAAATGACTTCTCAGCACACAAAAATAGTACTCTCTAGCCTGCCTCCACGTTTCAACGTTCCACAAATAAACTACGAAATTTACCTGGCAAACATCTCCCTAAAACATCACCAGGCAGACACAAAAAACACAATTTTTTAATTGGAACCACACATGAATGCCAAGGACATATGATCTAGACACGGCACGGTTTACATCTGAGACCGTCTGGGAAACATCACTTCGGTTCTCTCGTAGCTTCGCATCTGATATCACATCATCCACCTGCCCCATTACCCACTAATACACCTCCCTCTGCTCCTACCACATCACCATCTCCTCCTCCTATCTCCACATCCATTTCTTCTCTTGTCCCCGTTCTTTCACCTACTGCCTCCTCATCTCCCACGTCCCCATCTATTCCTCCATCCTCATTTCCTGCCGCCCCCATACACAGTTACAACTTGCGCTNTCCTGTCGCCCCCATACACAGTTACAACTTGCGCTCAGGAGTACGATGTGGTACTCGAAGGTGACAATCGCGTTCGGATGCAGTGTGCGGGTTTGATCCGAAACTAGAAGCTGTATCAATTTCAAATTCCTCTCCTCAATCAAACGTCGATTCCATTTCTCGTGAGTCACAAACTCTTTGCAAAAATAAAATAATTATATTTCATCATAATGTCCAATCCCTTTCAAACAAATTGACAGATATTGAAATTCTGGTACACGAAAATCCATTTGATTTGCTATGCTTCACAGAACATTGGCTCTCAACTAACAACATCAATGATACTGCTATTTCTAATTATTATTTAGCAAGTTCTTACTGTCGGCAAAATTTTAAAGGCAAAAATCCCCACGGAGGTACGTGTATCTACGTTCGTAATGATATTTTATCTTCTCCACTGACAGGCTACGAGAACTTCTGCGTAGATAGTGTGTTCGAATTTTCTGCAGTTAATCTGACCGACACCGGTATTATTGTTTTGTGAATTTATAGACCTCCTCATTTAGATCTTCACATATTTTTTTGGAACTTCGAAATTGTTTTAAAACATATCACACACAAATCTGCTAAATCTATCGTTATATGTGGTGATTTCAACATCGATTTCTTGAGTACATCCGACTCTGCACATTCACCAGTTAATCGATTCAAGAATCTTATCGACTCCTTCAACCTTATCACTACGATAAACGACCGCACTCGCCTCTCCGGTTCATCTCAAACATTACTTGATCAAATTATCGTCAACGATGGATGTCTCTGAAGTGTTTATCGCCGGATACAGCGATCACCTTGCTCAAGTATTCACTATTTAAGAAAACCAAAACCACTTAAAATCCTTTACAAATTTTCAAGAGAAATTATTGACACAAATCAATCCATATTTAAAATTATTCGTGTGAAGAAACATGGAAAGATGTTTACTATTGCCAAAACACCGACGACAAATTCAATGTATTTACCTCAATATCCCTAAAACATTACAACTCTAGCTTTCCCGTAAAACGCAAGTTAATTAACACAAAGAAATACAACAGATGGATCATCCAAGGGATAAGAATTTCTTCAAAATACAAACGCCGTTTATATTATCTTTCGAAACTCTATAACCAACCACCCGAATTCCGTGATTATTTTCGTAAATATAAGACTATTCTTAGAAAAGTAGTCTATGCAGCTAAAGTAATGGAAAACGACAGGCATATACAAAAATCGAACAACCGGATGAAAACCATACGGAATATTGTTAAAAATTACACGTCAACTTGTGAAAATCGCGAAGAAAATGTTTCTCTACTAAACAATGGCAAAATCATAAAAAATCCTCAGGACATTGCAAATTTCTTTAATTCTTTCTTCTCACAAGTGGGTAAAATAACGAACTCAAAATATCCAAATCAATGTCCTCCAATTATATCCACCCACATACCCAATTCTATGTTCACTTCCAAAACTAACGCCAGTGAAATCATGTGAATCAATAGCTCATTAAAAAACAAATTTTCAACAGGCGTAGATGATATATCCGAGTTTATTGTTAAATTTTCGTCCCACGATATATTAAATCCACTCATAAATGTTTTTAATAGTACTTTTTCGGAAGGGGTGTTTCCTAACATATTTAAGAGAGCTAAAGTGAAACCTTTACACAAGAAAGAAAGCAAACTTAATATTGAAAATTACCGACCAATATCTCTACTACCCACTTTCTCAAAAATCCTAGAAAATTGTTCTATAAGCGTCTTCTAGATTTTGTATCAAAAAATAACATTCTCTTTGACGATCAACACGGTTTTAGGAAATCCTTTTCCACTACAAGCGCCATATTTTCCTTCTTAAACGATGTTACCCCATATCTTTACCGTGGAGAAAATCCTCATGGCGTTTTTCATGATTTATCCAAAGCATTTGATGTCATCGATCGCGAAATTCTCCTTTCCAAATTGCATTCTTTAGTNATTCTTTAGGCATTCGTGGACTTCCACATCAATGGCTAACTTCTTATTTGAAAGATAGATATCAACAGGTAGAAATATCCTATACTAAAAATGAAATACTTCAGCGTTGTCTTTCAGAAACAAAGCCACTTACTTGCGGAGTACCCCAAGGATCAATTCTCGGCCCTATACTCTTTTTATTGTATGTGAACGACATGTCATCATCCACATCAGATTGCAAAACGGTTATTTTTGCTGATGACACTAATTTAGTATGTAAACACGCCAACGGTCAAAAAGTTTTGTCTAACTTGTCTACTTGGTTCCATGCAAATCGTCTCATTGTAAACACTGACAAAACAATGTCTATGTCATTTCACAATAGTATCACAAAATCTTTACTCCAGGTATCTCCTTCTTTAAACGGAACACAATTAAAAATTTTTACGAATACAAAATTCTTAGGTCTCCGTATTCAAGACAACCTCAAATGGAATTGTCACGTTGAAAATCTTAATTCCCAATTAAGCAAATTGTGTTACGCATTCCGAAACTTAGTTAATGCAGTTAGTCCACGTATTTCCCGTTGCGTTTATTTTGCAAACATTTACTCCCATTTACGTTACGGCATTACTTTCTGGGGCAATTCCAGTCAGAGCATTCAAACTTTCAGAATTCAGAAGAGGATAGTTCGGATAATTTGTCAATCTCACCCCCGAAACTCTTGTAAACCTTTATTCAAGGACTTAAATATCTTAACACTTCTCTGCATTTACATTTCTGAAACTGTCGTGTTTGTTAAGACCGAATTCTTAGGTTTGTTAAGACAGAATTTCTAATGGTGTTTTTATTGTAACAATAAATCGTGAATTTAGTGTTATTTCAATTCTTATGATTTTTAAATACTATACTCAGAATAATATATAGTTCGATAATAATTTGTACAGATAAAATATTCTTTTGTGCTAAATTACAAACACATTGACATTCTATTAGTATTATAACTCGTACCTGACTTTATATATTATCTGGGAATTTTTGCTGAAATTTTTTACCCGCCTCTGCCTTAGAGCCCTTGATAGGATTTGATGGGATGGTCTCTTACTTGCTTCCGGAGAGTATACGAGTATTAGTTTATGGTCCTCCATGTGGTCATGTGAAGTTTGTACTGCTTTTTTGACAATAATTTTTTTTATTATTTAAGACGCTAACGCAAATTCTATATAATAAATATGTTCCCCAACGGTATGTGGAATAGTCTTAATGCCACGCAGTTTGGGGGGGGGGGGAACAAGATTATTAGTCTAGGGCATGTACTTCCATGTTTTTGGCCATGAATATTGATCTTCGGTATCTGGTAATGAAACGGTGAAATATTAGAAAGTTTGTGCATAAAATACACGCTTCCTAGCACATGAATTGCATTTGTGACGCTAACCGCGTAACTTAATGTAAAGAATGAGTGCACTTGAGACATTTTGCTTAGCGTATCCTAGGAGTCCATCTACACTAAATGTTGTAAGCCCCCCGCATCAAAAAAAAAATTTCTGCAAAAGTGGACACGAGTAAAATGTTCTTTTTAGTTCTCCAACACCCGCTCACACGGCAACCAACACAACAAACAAATCCTTCGCATTCCCTCTCAGATATCAACATAACCTCAAATTTAGAACAGGATCCTCCATGAGCTCGCTCACTAGCGTACCGCTTACATCATACGCAAACAGAGGGGTTGTAAAGAACTACACAGGGAGCGTTAGTGAACCAGTAATTTCTGAGCATGCGCGGCAGTAACTTACCTGATCGAGTATACGATAGCTCGCGGTACGCCGTGAAAAAACTCCCTAATAGCGTATCGCACGGGTTTCCATCGTTATTGCAAGACGTAGTTACTCGGAAATTGTAAGTAGTGCTATGGAGTCGATGAAACATCACTCACGTAGGTTTGAGGATGTTTTCTCCCAAATTTCTTTCATCAATATAAGGATGATGTTTAGAAACACGAATTCGAACGACATATTACTTATTCGAAATATTTTAAGCCTATGGAAAGAAACATTTGTAGATGACAATTTTAATAACATGAAAACTCGACTTTTACCCTCATTTCTCAAGAATACAGTGAAGATTTTTTCTCTCCGTTCGTTGGACTGACCGTGGTAAGACAAGAAAAGTTTCCATTTTTAACAATACGTGTTCTGAATCACTGTGTATACATCGCTCCATCTCTACAATATTTGGCTAGAAAATAAACTAGCAATGCCGATTTCTCGTGTAGTATTATCCAACACGCATATAATGTGAATAATAACTGACTAGACAAAAAATATACCACGCCAAGTAGCGCAAAAACAATTCTTCAGAATTATGTAATTTTATTAGAGAATTACGATCGGTTATCAACTAATTAAAGTTTTTAAAAGTTGAGTTTCAAAAATCAAAACTTCATCAGAGTCTTCGTGATGTAAAATATATGTTTTAAAAATCATTTAATATTGTGATACAAACTATATAATATAAGTCAATTAACGATAGTTTCTTTTAATATTTAATAATTAGAACGTTATTTTATCACGTGGCAGGGTTTCTTTACACAAGTCTCCTTTTTTTTACAATATTTTACCTCATTCGCGTTTGATCATGTAGTAGTCATGGTTCCAATAATTTTATCAACACTACTAAACCTGTCTTAAACTGCGTACTCCAGATGGAAACAGAAGCGTCCATTGTAAAATAATTATGATAGTCAGACTTCAAAAAATTAGAGTTAACAAAATATCATCTTTTGAATTATTTGAACCAAGCCCTGTTGATTTATTTTTTTTCTTGTGCGGAGAAAAAAAAATGTAAATAAAAAACATTTTCGTTTATCTGCTGTTAAAGTGTGTTCACAACTTTGTCTGAGCAACCACTTGGAGAAGATGACGTCACGAACAGAAGAAAGTTGAAAAAGTGAAAAGCGATTGCAAACATCTGAACTCTCATCTTCCGTTCAACTCTACTCTGCGGATCTTTCATTCTTCGTGGAGGTCGACAGGAAACTAAATATGTGCTTTTGTGGCAGCAGATGCTCAGAGTTTGAAGGGTCTAAATGGAACCGGAAGAAGGTTCAAACTTCTGATCTGGAGAGGATTATGAAAAGTATTATCAAGTGTACATCATACTCCATACTAATATAACAAAATTATTTTTTTTGTATATTTGTTACCTACGTCATGTAATTTTGCCGAATACTATGCAACATGCAACCTAACACTTGCAACTTCTACGAAATCATGTTACATGCAAATATATATTTATAGTAGTCACAAATGCGACTATTTTCTGGAAAGAAATAAAAGTTAATAACACAACAAAATGAGATACAAGGTAATATTCGTTCCACACGCTCGATGCAGAAAGAACAGAACAGCGCCACAAGAGCACGCGAAGGGAATTGGTGTCCGAGGTTGGCGATGGATTTAAGTTTTCAGAAATTCGAAAGTACTGCCAACATAACGCGAGGTACAAATATTGTTACTCTTATGGACGATGGAGAAGTAAAAACGTTGCCTACACTGTGCACATGGGCTAAACCAACGTCAAACAAATTATACTAACAAATCAATAAATAAATTATTGTCAATAGAGCTGTTTTACGCTTGTTACGCAATCACTCACGAAACATTCTACATTGCTGTCATTGCTTTAAGAAAGCGGTATCCGGAGCTGTTTGTCCCCCATCACTGCGCATCCGGACATCCTGTCCTCAGAGAGGAGTTGCCCTTCGCAATATGCTCCCAACGGGCGTCCGTGTCCATCCTTGGTCTACGGGAACACAACTTGAAATCCATCCCATTTATCCGTACTAATAATAAATTTATTGTCAAAAAACAGTACAAACTNAAACTAATTTACTCTCCGGAAGCAAGCAAGGGACGTATTCCATCAATTCCGATCAAGGACCCTAAGGCAGAGGCGGATTCAAAATTTTTTTTTGCATAAGTTCCTAGATAAGATGAAAAGTTAGCTGCGAGTAATAATACATATATAATTTCAATATGTTTGTAATTTAACGCAAATATGTTTGTAAATTTACATG
>NNCF01133444.1:20382-31993 GCA_002313205.1 Laupala kohalensis | reverse complement strand
ATATACTTTGTTAAAGTGTTACCAGATTAATAATAGTTATTGTTATTAATAATACCAGATTGTTAATTATTTATGTGATGCATTTTATTTAAAGGAAATATTTATAAAATTTGTGTTGTAAAACCATAATTTTTAAACGAAAATGCTTCCCAGTTAGCCCGTTCCCCTTGATTACGGACTAGATCCGCCCCTGTTGACCTCCACGCGGTTACACGCAGTTTCTATGTTCAAAAACACATATCGGACATGGAAATATTATAGACTATTTGCATTACTATTTTATATCTAGTGTGTTTGGTTCCTGCTTTATTATCAGCTTTTTTTTTTGTACAAATATTTACGTTTCTAATGCTCTGTTGTTATGTTAAACCATTCCTGCCGAAAGTTCTGAACTTTGAGGTCGGATTTCGACTTATTGTTACTAGATATCATTCATGTCTTTATTTCTACTTGTGTTTTCTGAATCTTTGAGAAGTTCATTGTTAAATACCGATTGTTGTAGTGTGTTGTTGACGTACGTGTTCATGGCGGAGTTGGGGAGTTTACGGAATGAAATGTTCGTTCGATCTAGTGAGTTTTGCGGAGTGGGTGACACGAGTCTTTGAATGACAGTGATGCGAAATTGAACAATGAAGACGTGGGTGATATTTTCAGTTTTTATTACTTTTTTGTAGTGAAAGTCACGAAGATGCAAAGGGCTCTAATGACCTCGCTGTTGACGAGCCCTAAAGCCCCACAAAAAAAACGAAGATGCAGAAGAATCGTGAGCATCATACTAAAGAAATATGTTCATACTAAAATTAAATAAATTTTTTAAACAAAAAACACTGGAAAATTCAATTTTTTATTTCGTAATTCTATTACAAATATTTTTAAAATGTCGCGATAAAAATTAACATAATTTTTGGCGACCCTGAGAAATTGTCACTGGGGCAATGAAAATAATTCAGCCCCAGCAGTTGCAAAAAAAAAAAAAAAAATCAGACAACAATGACCATTTCAAATTTTGTAATGTTACTATGTTTAGTGTTTGTCACACTTGATGAAGGCTCCACACAGAGTTAAATGCTTCGTTCTGTATAACACTCAAAATTAATATGGTGTGAAGTCCATGTAAGGTCTTGCGACAAGTAAAATAAATATTCATTATATGTTTCAAAATACATGTCAATTTTGCTCAGGATATATTACTTTCAATTCTTTACTTCAAAATTTAAATTTTGTGACAAAACAATCTGCGTATGACCACGTGGAGATCAATAAACTAATTTACTCTCCGGATGCAAGAAAACGACCATCAACCCTGATCAACGGCCCTCAGACAGTGGCTCATTCAACATTTCAGCACAATCCTAAAACAATTACAGTGTCATATCTATAGAATATCAACAAAATTGTGTGTTCGAGTAACAGAATACAAAAAAGTTATTTTTATATGCGTATATCAAACTTTTAAATTAATATCGAATCTTTCGTATAATGGCGTCGCCAGGGATCTTTCTTTTACTCTAATCTTCATTTCCTCAGGGAAAATAAAATATGTGTATATTGTAGGATAAAAATACTTTTTCTTATTGGTTTTTATAAACATGCACAACATCCTAATTTTTGAAATTCATAATTATACAAATTTACTACAAAATCTGACTGTATACACTACACCATCTGTTCCGGTCGAATATTTGCTTCCGAGGCATCGTGACGCGGGTGCAATATTCATTAGAATTCTTATAAAATCTAAGCTATTCGTCGAAATTTAAAGATTTGAAAACTTTTTTTCTTTGGTTAATGCACTAAACAAATAATCCAATAAATTTGATGATTGATTTTTTTCCTTATTAAATTACTCTCTTAAATCGAAGTAATTTAACACTTCTATTTTTAATAACATTTTATCGACAATTTAGATTAATTTCTGTAGATAGACATATGATGTTCTGGACTTTTTTTGTAGAACTCTTTGAGGCAAACAATATTGTCATTCATTGTCGTCACCAATCTCTAAACATTTAGGCAGCGTAAGCAAATATAACTTTCTTTTTTCGATTTTATCGTCAAACACGATAAAATCTTTCTATCTTACTTATTACACATTTAAAAATTAAAAGTTGGCCTATGTTAATCCTGCACATCTAAACTATCTCCTTGCCAAATTTCATCGTGATTGATCTGTGGTTTAGCCGTGATGAACTAACGAGCTGACAGACGCGCTATCGTGTTTCGCATTCATGTATTAGTATTACCCGGCGTTGCCCGGATTTATTATTATTATTATTTTTTACTTTTTATATCAAGCCACCCACCCACCCACTCGCAGATCGAATTTTTTTGCTTCCGAGGCAAAACACAACGGCGCCATTACGGCTGCACAATTTCAATAAAATGCTTTTAAACTCTGTATCATGCGCCTGAATTTTACGATTTAAAGATGTTTTTAGTATTTGTTTAATACACCAAAGAAATTAAATTTGTTGTTGATTGATATTTTTTTCCTTCCTAAATTATGCTCTTAAATTTACGTATTTTTACACCCCCAATTTTAATATTGATTTTTCGATAATGTAGGTAACCCTTTTTTGTAAAACTCTTGGAGGCGAACAGTATTGCCATTAATAGTTGTCACCTATCTCTAACCGTTTAGGTAGCGAAAGCGAATATATCTGTTTTTTTTTTCAATTCCATAGACGTTTATGGTGAAAATCATTTTTTATATTTCTTATTACACATTAAAAATAAAAGTTAGCCTATTTTTATCCTAGACATCGAAACTATCTCTTTGCGAAACTTCATCATCAATTCTGTGATTTAGTCGTGATCAAGTAACAGGCAGACGCGCTCTCGCATTACGCATTTATATATTAGTATGGATACTTGCCGATTAGTTATTACAACAATTTTAATAAGACTGCTGCACATAAGCAAAAACCTAGAGAGCCTGTATATAAAATCCGTCTCTACCCGAAAGAAAACCGGACAAAAACCCGGGCTCAAACTAATCACGTCCCATCTACTGCATCCTTTCAAACCCTGTAATTTGCGGAGCGTAGAACGATCACGTACCCCCGCCTCTCCAAGTCTACTTGTGCGCAGCGGGGCGACCAATCGAGCGACGTGTAGAGCCTATTGGTCGAGAGCTGCGTGACGTCACGGAGCGCGTGCACTAGACGTGTGTATGATGCGGGTAATGAGGTTCACCTGTCGCTTCGGTGGGAGCTGATGGGGAATTATCCTTTCGATATTTGAAGAGACAGACGACGGGGCTGGAGGTGCTCAGCCGTTACTGCTAATAATAATAATAATTGAAATTGAATAATAATAATAATAATAAATGATATAATAATAATAGCTTATTAATCTGCAAGTGAGCAATGCTCGGTGGCAGATGGAAAACGTAATAGACATAATACGATAATGTGAAATTTAAAAAAAAATCTTCGCCCAAATATCTATAAAATACACAGACACGGAATAGAATGCTTAGAAAATTAGTACGCAAAAAACGAAATGGATAATACTTAAATTAAATTAGGCCTCGTATGTGTGTATATTCACATACGCACAGAGACACACTTTCACTTACAGACACACACACATACGTACTACGAGCACGCTTCAATATACCATTATACCTTTATATACCAATATATACCTTTATATACCAATATATACCATTATAACCAATATATACCATTATACCATTACTCCTCTCATATACCTTTAACGTAAAAATAGTTGCTATAACATAATTAAAAGAAATTAATAACGCCAAAACAGGATTGCTGTGAAGAGTCACGCACAGTTACGGTTAACAAATCAATCTTCTGTTTTGTGTAATTTCCTTATTTCTCTGCATCTTACAAGAAGCATTATTTTTTTACTAGATTGTAAGTTTCAAAGTTCAAAAGTTTAAAAACTCTTTCGAAACCCATGATGTAATAATAAAATGATATAATGATTCCGTCGTTGGAAAACTTTAAAATCTAACCCAAAAAGATTGATTCTTCACTCATTATTGGAGGTGAGAGATGAAACCATTTAAATACAACACAATAGTTTACGATACCGTCAACATTTTCTTTCTCGCAAACCAAATAAATGTATGTCGAAAGAATGGTATATTGAATGTATTAACTTAATTTCGAGAACCACGGCTAATTAGTGGCAAGGCTACACCGATCTTTATTGTTCCGAGGCGAGACTCTACTCTTGAACCCTGCGTGCTTCCTCTCCCTTCGTGGTGAACGAATCTCGAGAACGAATCTCGAAACAAGTTGTAAATTTCACGCACGTAACGACTCGTCAAGAGAGAACGAGTCTTTGAAGTCAGCGAAGCAGAAACAGCGAGACAACTCCCTCTGTGGAAATTCTGAAACAGGAAAACGTCGTACTTCCTTTGCTCCGCAGAATGCTTCGCTCTCTTGTGTCTAAATGGAGAAGTGGATTGTTACGAGAACGGCTGAAGCACGTTGAAGGTAGATATCGACGGACAAAGAGGAATAACTCAACGTTGGTCAGCCAATGCAACGCCAGACATCTCTCGAGAGGGAAGTTAAACATGTTGCACGGATTTATGAAATATGATTGACTGTGTTGTAGGCGTGAAGCGATAACCTAATACGCCCACTCCGAAAAGTGTCCTGAATGGGATTGGCTTGCACTGTGCACCTGCCTTGCCTTATTCCAGGTACATGTTCGTGGTTCTGGAGTATATTTTTGGATTCGGTTTTGAAAATTAAAGAAAAAGAAACTGGTTCGTACAAGAATTCATGAAGCATTAAAAAAAATATCTTTAGGGCTTGTTAACTAATTACATTATAAAAAAATATTAAACATTTTTAACTTGCCCATACTCGTAGAATTACGAAAGCTTGAAAACGTGTAAATTTTCGATCCTGAAATGCTTTCGGAAATATCTGTTTTGAGAACCCAGAAAACCGAAAAAGTGGTGTATCGAATTCCATCTATCCATGCAGTGATTCTGACTAAACGGATGAGATATTCGAATTTCGGTCTTGAATTAACCTTTCTTTCTCATCGATGCACGTCCTCCGAAATTTTGATTACTGAGTACTCACTAAAAAGGTTACAGGAAATTTCGGAAAATATATAAAAACCGCTATATTAATCTGATTATTAGGACAGATTATCTCTTTACCTTGCATGTGTAATGTATAAGTTAATTTATATAAGTTTTTCTTCTATAAATAAAGGATTTCTAATGATATTGCAATAAAGATGTCTATTTTACTGCGAAAAGACATACCTGCTGCCTACAAAACGTTCGAATTATTTGCTCTGCAACCCTCTATATCTGTGTATAGATCTTAGAATTAATTTATTCTTTCAAACGGCAACAGTAAAAACCATTAATTATGAATGAAATTTTCTTCACCACACATTGTTTTCCAGGCTACTTTTCCATTTTGTTTCCCTAAAAAACCTTATTCTGACTATTAGGAACATTTTTTTAAAAATTAACCAAATCGATCTAGCCTTTCTCAAGTGATGCGCTTACCAACATTTAATTTTTATTTATATTCATAGAACTGAAATTTCGACTTCGTTTTAAGTCGTCATTCAAATAATTACAAATAACGACAAGAAACATAACAACAGAACACTTGAACAAACAGTTCTAACATGGCCTCTTACAATTACCAGGCCGGAGACTAACGCGTGGCGACACCGGTCTCGTAGACCGGTCAAAGAGCAAGCAGTGTGTTAGCTAACACGTTCATATATTTCGTCGTCGAGAAGCTAAAGGAAATATAGCGTGACCACAATAAATAAATGATTTAATTTCAGATTCGTTCGACACGAAGAATATGAATGCGTAAGCAATTACCACATAATGCATGTTGCAGCCTGGTAATTGTAGGAAGCGTTGGTTTTAACCAAAGCAACGGGAAGTGCAGTGCACGGAGTAAACACGTCAACGGAAGAGCACGGAGTAAACACGTCAACGGAAGAGCACGGCGACGACGACGTCGGTGTCGCGTGTGGAACAGTGAAGCAGTCCCTTCACGCTCGTGCGTCGCCCTCATCCCTCGCCTGGGGCTGTGAGCTCTCATCGCTGTGAGCTGCGCCGTCATCTATCGACCTGCCCTCCCTTGTTCTCCTCCTCCTCTCTCTCTCTCTCTCTTCCTTCCTTCCTTCACATCCTCCCTCGCGCCGACCGCACGGTGTGCGCGCACACGCGTATTCTCTTCTTCTCGTACTCCAAGGACTCCGCGCAACATGGCGAGGAAAAATGAGCGCGAAACGTATACACTCCGAGTCATGTAACTCTGCTGCAAATTGTGCAATATGGCTTCCTAACACGAGTTGCCAACTTCTATAAATACTTCTTTATAAGAACGCCGAGCCTTATTATAGACAGTCAATAAACAACTTAGATTCACAATAAAATTAAAAAATTAAAAATTCATCCTATCTTTATTTCGTTATAATGTAAATATTTGGGTTGACCTTAGTTGAGAACGTTTCGAGGCTCCAATTTTGGCCTTCTCTTCAGGTCTGTCCGTTTCATTATCACTATATTACAAAACAAAAACATCGTACATGTCATAATATCATAACTACCTCCTGCACCAGTGCTTCTACAATGTAAAAGAATTTATTGATTTTAATAAAAGTTAAATTCGTCTTGTACTTTATCACGCCATTGTTGTAGTACTTTTTAAACAACTTATAACAATTTCAAAAACTATTTTCTTGCATGATTGTGTTGTCTTATGGCTCATATTAATTTAGTTTTATGTGTACTCAACTTTGGCACGGTTGTGTACATAAATTCTGTAGCCCCATCCTGGCCCGGGTTTTTCTCCGTTTTTCCTTCGGGTAGAGGCGGATTTCTTATACAGGTTCTCTAGGCTTTGTCTAGGGGCATGTTTATTGTAATTAGTTTATTGTCCTCCACGTGGTCATACGAAGTTTGTACTGTTTTTTGACAATAAATTTATACATTTATCATCCTAGTGTTTCCACACATTAAACAATGTAAGAAATGCAAATACTTAAACATACCTCAACTATAGATCCTTTAAGTATTGTGAATATCAAATCCACATGTCATTTCTTACAATAATCATAGGATGATATTATGACATGTACGATGTTTTTGTTTTGTAATATAGTGATAATGAAACGGACAGACCTGAAGAGAAGGCCAAAATTGGAGCCTCGAAACGTTCTCAACTAAGGTCAACCCAAATATTTACATTATAACGAAATAAAGATATGATGAATTTTTAATTTTTTAATTTTATTGTGAATCTAAGTTGTTTATTGACTGTCTATAATAAGGCTCGGCGTTCTTATAAAGATAATTAGATATGACAGTGAGAGAAAGCGTTGATGAATACATAATTCTATAAATACTTATTTGGATATTACTTGAATTTATAGTAGTCACAAAAGCGTCAATTCGCTGTAAAGAAATACAAGTTGATAACACAACAAGCTAAGACCCAAAGTAATATTCGTTCCACTCGCTCGTAAAAGAAAGAATTGAATACCGCCACAAGAGCGAGTGAATTGAATCGTTGTTCGAGGTTGGCGATGGATTTCAGTACATAGACATCCGAAAGTACTGCCAACTTAACGCGAGGAACAAATATCATTACTCTTATGGACAATGGCGAAGTAAAACATTGGCAACATTGAGTACAAACTCTGTACCAACATCACGCCAGTTAGATTGACATCAATTAAAGAAATAAATGAATAATTAATTGTCAAAAGAACTGTAACGAACCGTCGATAACAACGTTGAGAACAAACAATATTGTATATTAGTTTCTTTAATGGTGCTCTACGGCTCGCTGTATATTGGTCGCAGTATATTAACGTGAACTAATAAATACATGTTCTTTTTTTTTCTAAAATTATATTTTCTCAAGGCAAAGTAATATGACTAATGGTAATAATAATAAACGTTATTGTAAAAAAAAAAGCAGTACAAACTGTGTATGACCACGTGGAGGTCAATAAACTACATTACCCTCCGGAAGCAAGCGTGGGACCATCCCATCAATTCCGATCAAGAACACTAAGGCAGAGGCGGATTTAATATTTCAACACACTCGTAACAATAAAAAAATAGTTCGACACGTGTTATAGTATTAACAAATACCAACAAATATTGTATTTAATAAAACAGAAAAGTCATTTCACAAGTACGTATTGTTATCAAGCTATAAATCATTCGGAAAGTATTGTTGATAATTTGCAACTATTAATTAACACTAAATTTGCTAATAATTGTTTCAATTGATGCCGTCCCTAGACAAGAGTATAGCGAGTCTTTATAAAAAGTCCGCCTTTACCGGAAGGAAAACCGGAGAAAAACTCGGGCCAGGATGGGGCTACAGAATTAATGTATACAACTAATTTATATGAATAATAAGACATAACACTAGTATGCACGAAAATAGTTTTGAAATGTCAGATATTTTGAAAGTATTACAATAATGGCGTGTTAAAGTACAAACGGCTTTAATTTGTATTAAAATCAATAAATTATTTTACAGTGTAGAAGCACTGGTGCAGAAGGTAGCTTTTAACCGCGGATTTGAAGAGATTCAAGTTAATAATATCTTTTATATTTTTGGGCAGGGAATTATGTAGAACGAATCCCGAATGATATGGTCCTTTTTGGTTTAGATAACATAGCACGAGAAAGTTCCTGAGCTGACCTCCGGAAATGAGGAAACCTCCAGTGTTACGCACTATTCCGAAAATATTCGCTTTACAGGATAAAAAAGTATTGAGTTGCATAAACGTCTGTCTGCGGTATTTCCACGAAATGCTCACCTATAGGTCATGACATTTGACTGCCCTGTGGAATGTTTTACGCTGAAGCAATGCGCAGCACTAACAGTATCCACACTCTCGATAGGGATGAATATTTCTTTTCACCATTTATAAAGTTGTATTAACAGTTTGTTTCAGTCTTCGCGCTATACACAAACAAAATAAGTTTGATATTAAATTTTTAAATATTTAAATTTAATTTCGAAAAAAAAAATTTGTATTTCGTCATTTCTGTATAGAGGGACGTCTTTGCTGTAAATAGGAAATAATGGATATTATAATAATTATTATTATATTTGAATGTTGATATCATTGTCAGTCAATTTGAGAATAGAATCCGTCCCACAAGAAAGTCCCCGAGCTGACCTCCAGGAATGTCGGGACAATTAGTCTTAAGTTTATCAAAAGACTTAAGTCTTACATTTAAAAAAACATTCACTTCATAACGTAATAAAGTATTGGGTTGCCAAGATGTCTGTCTGCGGTATTTCCGCTGGGCACTCAGTCATTCATTGCGACTGCTCTGTGAAATGTTTTACGCTGAAGCAATGCACAGAACACGTACCCGATTACAATCAAATCGACAAATGACCCACTTCACACTCGCGCGGGTGCCGCTCTGTGACATCTGATTAGGGTCGACTGACTGACGAACAATATTGGCAGGTCGGAAGATTATGTTTGCAAGTTAGGAATATATTTAAGGCTTATGCGCAGACTGCATCATTATTTTCAAGGCAGGAAATGGAAAGAGACTCTCTTGTCAGACAGTCGTCGTATCATCTGACTGTAGAAGGTCATTACGTACCTTGTTAATAATAATAATAATAATAAATTTATTCTCAAAGAACAATACAAACTGCCAAGTATGACCACGTGGAGGACAATAAACTAATTTACTCTCCGGAAGCAAGCAAGGGACCATCCCATTAATTCCGATCAAGGGCCCTAAGGCAGAGGCGGATTCAAATTTTTTTTTTTGCATAAGTTCCTAGATAATATAAAAAGTTAGCTGCGAGTTATAATACTAATAGAATGTCAATATGTTTGTAATTTAACGCAAATATGTTTGTAAATTTACATGTTTGTAAATTTACCGAATTACATCACGAGATAGGATCCGATATACTAAATGATTTTGTTATGACACGGTTCACTTTTCCTTAAAATTTAGTGTCACAAAAATTGTTTTCAACGAATAAAAACTGGGCTTGTAGCTTCATGAGATCCTGAGATATAAAAAAAAACTCCGTTTTTAGGAGCGTCTTTGATACAAAAGAGACATTTCATATTCCAATATCTGATGTTGAAAGAACAAAAGGTTGCACAAAGCTGTTTTATCAAAGAAATGGTTTACTAACTATTGGAGCTAAAGTGAGCAAAATAATTTTTAGAAAAAGCTTCTTATTTTTAGGTCAAGTTCCAAATTTCATCAAAAAAAAATAATAAGTAAAAAAAAAAAACATTTTTATTCGAAGTGAATAAATACTTACATTCAAAAGAATCACTAGATGATTTACAGAGAGTACTAACATAGTTATAGATTGAGTTAAGTAAACCATGCAGACCACCTAATCAGTTTCTGTTAGTTTTAATCTGACATTACGAATTTCATTAAAGGTTGTCAAGCCCTTTATTTTTTGTAAATTTCAGTTATTATAAATTTACTATTTACACGCAGCAGTGAACCGCCCAGAAAACAAGTAACGAATCAATGAAAACGACTCCTCCATTTGCGATACCAATACACGAAGAGCGAGAGACAACTTTTTCTGTTGGATACGAGTATATTAATAACATTTCTGCACTAGCCATCCCTACTGTATACGATGGCTAGCAATTCCGGTAATATATTTGTAAATACTGTGTAAAATCTATGAATTAAAAATATTTTTATTTATTCTTACCGGTCCAGAGGAAGGTGTCGTATTGTGGCAAAATGTGACTNAATATTAATGTTTAATGTACATGAAAATTTGCGTGTAGGTTGTGAAAGACGATCTCATTCGTGGCAACGTTTACAAAATATACCCCCAGGGGACTTACAACTAGTAAGTGCGTGTTTGGCAAACACGGGGCCCCGAGCTGAGTCTGGCATTACTTCCTCTTACTTGTGTAAGGCTCCTTCCTTTCTTTTTCCTGACCTTCCTTGGTCACTTCTTCGTTCTTTTCGATCGCGACGCTATTAAAGCTAGGGTATCTTTCATTTTCCTCATTTTTTGTCCCCCCCTCATTTTTTGTCCCCAATGTTTTGATGCATGTTTTGAGATATGTTGCAATTCAAGAGGGTTTTTAGTGGGTAGGGTTGAGTCATTCGGCGAGTCCCACACGCGGGGAGACTCATGTTGTCTCTCCCTAGTGCGTAACTGCATTTTCCCTACCTGTACAAGTTTTAGGGCTCCAATGACCTTTGATGTCGACAAGCCGTAAAACCCCACAAAAAAGAAAAGTTTACGTCACAAATATGATCCAAGATGAATTTATTCTGTTCAAGAATATGCATGGTCAGTTTGTAAGAAATCGTCCATAGTAACTCGTTCTTTGTGAAATAGGCAACTTATATTACAAGGATTAAATATGTATACTAAATATTATTGTAACAATAAATCGTGAATTTAGTGTTGTTGTTTTTTCAACACTTATGATTTTTAAACACTATACTCAGAATAATCTATAGTTCGAAAATAACTTGTACATGTAATTTTTTGCGTAAAATTACAAACATATGGACATTCTATTAGTATTATATTTCGCAGCTAACTTTTTATCTTATCTAGGAATTTTTGCTGAATTTTTT